>JAQFXP010001164.1:0-21180 GCA_034693685.1 Belba bartosi
AATACCTGCGATTACAGTCTGTTTGCCCACAACTATAGCTATGAATAAATACGCAAAACTGTATCCGAAATATCAGAGTCTATACGAAGAGTATCTCAAAGTTGTTTCAAAAATGTCTGAAAATGATTATTCGAATGAAACAACGAATCAGTATATTATAGATAACTATTTCAAGCCATTTGAAAATTTTCAAAATAAATTAAATCCAGCTATTAAAGAAATTTTTGATAATTTAAGCTATAAATTAAACAATATTTATGTTGGAATACGAGTTAATACAGATATTATGACAAATGTTAAACAATTATACATTAATGAAAACAAACTTGATAATTTTTTTATTTATATTGAAAACAAATTAAGAAAATGTTTTATATTTAATCCTGATTTAATTAAAACATTTCAAAATATTAGATCAACATATATTCGTATTAATATTAACATGCTATTAAATCATATTTGGTTTCCTTTAAGTTTATATAGAAATCAAGTATTTATAACAATTTATTCGTCGAAAGAATTGCCAGATTTTTCAATTAATGGAAATTATATTCGATTGCCATTCGGTAAAGAAATTCGTATTCATTATAATGAAATACAATCTAAACGTTTGGCCGAATATAATGACAATAAATGCCGTAATTATAACACAAATGATAGTAATAGTCAAATGAAAACGAGAACTAATTGTATCGACAAATGTATATCTGATTACATGCGAAGAGAATACAAATTCAATTGTATTCCAAAATTCAAAAACATTTTATATAAAAAAGATTATTTCAATGATAATTTAAAATTTTGTTCCGAGTCAAATTTTAAAAATAATAATTATTTGAAATTTATCAAAAATTGTATTTATAAATGCAAAGAAAATTTTTTAAAAAATTATAATAAATTTAAACTAAATTGGGATAAAAATATAAATCAATATTTTAATTTAACGCTAAGTCATAATCATAGACCAGACACTGTGATAGAGCAAAGACGAGAAATGCAATTAATATCTGTTTTTTCTGAATTAAGTGGATTATTGGGAATGTGGTTAGGATTGTCTATTTTAAATGTAATTAATTATTTTATTAATTTTAACAAAATTATTATTAATCGAATTTTAAAAAATAAAAAATACATCCGTTGGTTTAAAATATTATTTACTTTTATATGCATTTCTGGTCTTATATATCAAACATCATTATTAATGACTGAATACCTGAGCGGTCGTACAATTGTGTCGACGAGAATAGAAAGAATAAAAAACATAAAAATACCGGAAATTTCAATATGTTTTCCCGCATTTCTATCAATGAAAAAAATTGCCAGGCAATTTCCTGAAACTAAACCACATTTTAATAAATATATGTATTTTGTGCAAAATTTAAGCAACAAAAATATTCAAAATAAAACTATTTTATCTAAGTTAAAACAATTTTACAGATATTTTATTAATAATGAAAAAGTTTTAAATTCAAGAATTTATGATTACTTCAAATATTTAAGTTTTAATCCAATGACCGAAACACAAAATACCAGTTCTTATGTTCGGGTAATTGACTCTAATATTACTTATTATGACTACAATCCTATACAAAGTTTTCATGTTGGTTCAAACGGAATCAAATGTTTAACATTTTTTAGTATTTTGAATAAAAAATGGAGAAATTTTACAATTAATTTCAAAAATATTATTATTATTCTACAACACAATGATATGTGGTTTCCATACAATTATTATCAACATTACAATATTCCTACTATGATATTATCTTTTAAATCATCATACTCAAATTTTGAAAATAATTTTAAGTCAAATTCTGAATTAATAACAATGGGCTTTGAATATTGGATTGAATTTAATTCAATAACTTCTCGACAATTGCCAATCAATTATGAGACCAATTGTCGTAATTATGATTTAAATGATAATTATAATTATATTAATACCAAAATGGATTGTATGACTAAATGTCGTGTTAAACTTTTAAGCAAAAAATGTAAATTTAATTGCATTTCAAAATATAAACAATTTGTTTATAGAGAACAACATTTTTCAAATCAATCTCAGATTAAATTTTGTTTAAATAATAATAATCGTATAAAACATTGCATTAAAAATCTGGCCACTACTCAATTTTGCGAAAATATTTGTCAAAATAATTGTTTAGAATATATCTATTATTCTAGTATTAAAAATAAGAAGAAATTAGAAAATACGCCAAAAACATCAAAACTGTATATAAGTCACAACCAATTTCCGGACCATATCTACGAACACATGACTGCAATCACATTCATATCATTTGTATCGGATTTCGGCGGACTATTAGGCCTTTGGTTGGGTCTCTCTTTTTATGATATATTTAATTCAATTATAAACTATATTTAACTAAATCTACAATTTAACTCACAAGCAAATAAATTGGGAGGCAGCACCCGAATATTTTTTAAATTATTTTTAAACCAAAGTACATCATATATGATATAAAAAATTTGTTATAGTTTTTGCCCAATCTTACCTGGTCAATTTAAATTAAATTAATTAAAGTATTTAATATACCTATTCTCTCTATATATATGCATGTATAATTTTTGTTCAATATAGCAATACAGCAATGATAAAGTTTACTGCCACAAGCGATCAGTGCGAAATATTTGTTGAGCGCATGTCCACAATTGCAGAATTGCTACAGTATATTGAACAAAAATCATACATGCATATATATAGAGAGAAAACATATACAATAGGTATATAGAATACTTTAATTAATTTAATTTAAATTGACCAAATAAGATTGGGCAAAAACTATATCAAATTTTTTATATCATATATGATGTACTTTGGTTTAAAAATAATTTTAAAAATATTCGGGTGTTGCCTCCCAATTTATTCGCTTGTCAGCTTGACAAATATTATTTGTTTTTATTAATTTTCATTAGTTATAATTAAATTAATAATTTCTTCAAAGCAAAAAATAATTTTAGTAATTTTTTTCAATTAAAATATTTTGTATGCTTTTAGATATTTTATATATTTTAATTTGTAATTTTTACCTTAGATTTTAAATTTACAAAGTTACAATTTTTTATTTATTCAAAATTTAATTTTTATTTTAGTACAATTTAGTATTTTTTTTAATAAACAGTTTTATAATTAGAAAAAATCAAATATATAGTGAATAAAAATTAATTATTAGTTAAAAACAAATTTTAAAATTAATTGTTGTTTTGAACAAGCAAGTTAAAAAAATTTACTAAAACTTGTTTTAATAATTAAAAACAAGTTTAGATTAAAGTTAGAGTGAATGAGTTAGAGAATGAATATGTGATTAGTAATTGAATTAATGAATACATATTGATTATATAAAAGAAGCTAAAAATTATTAGAAGTTATTTATATAAATTTAGTCAAAGTGAGAGTAGTTGTGTCTTGTGTGAAACCTCTTTGTCTAACACCATAGACTGAGTTCTATTTTATAATTAATGTGTAGTTAAATAAATAAATATTTAATTTAATAATAATTTGATTTTAATAAATATGTGTTTAATTCATTAAAATTAAGTAATTAAATAAAGACTAAAATAGCTATAAATAAAGTAAATACAAACTGTATTTAAAACGTGTTCTATAAGTAGTTCAAAACCACCGAAAGTGAGTTACTTTCGGTTTTCAGTGATAATTAACTAATAATAATTTAAAGTGTATGTTAAGTGTCAGATAAAGTTCAAAGTATGAGTTATCGATCGAAAACTTAGAAACTTATAAACCGCCCAGGGAGGCCAGGCAGATCACTCGATACCCCCGTAGTGTGTTTTTCTGAGAAACCGTACTTCCGTTCAGCAAGTGAATAATTGCTGGTATGCTTTTTGCATGTTAAATCAATTGTGAATATTATATTAATTTAAAATTAAACTTGTTAAGACTTCAAAAATCTAATTAAATAAATTATTTGAGATAAACAAAATATATTTTTAATTTAAATTTAAAATCAAGCTTTTCGCAAATTTATTAATTAATAAAAAATATCTGATGTTTCGAATTATAATCTGTTAAATAGAAAATAAATTACCTGTATTATTTTGTTCCTGATTAATAAATATGAAAAAATATTTTATAACCTGTGAAAAGACGGGAAATGTTAGTACAATAAGCGGTCCAATAGTTAAACCAATTTTCCGATTACTCGACAGTCTCTCAAAATACGACAAAACTTTGAGTTTAAATCTCAATACCGATTGACCGCCACTTATATGCCATTGAAGTCGTGATAAATGTTTTGCCGATTTATGTATTTTATACGATATAAAAGCGGCAAAAAATTGAAAAAATATAATTAAAAATGATAACATAAATGTGACAATACCAAATAATAAATAAACTTCATAATTTAATTGTTCAAATAGAAATTGATGCAACATTAATAGATTAGTTGGCATTATAATCAAAATAAACGCGAAATATATTTTTGACCAAAACTTATTGTATTTGTTAAACACTATAACAAACCGTTTGTGTTCTTCAATAAACTTTTTCAAATTAAATATTATTTGAGTTTTTGTTAATTTTAAATTTTTTCTTATTGGTAAATGATTTATTCGTTTATATATTAAATCTATCATAAGGTTTAAAAAATATACAAGCACAATTAAAGACGTAAATAAAACTAATCCATCGGTGAATAAACAAATAAATCCTAAATATACGAGAATTTGCGGCAATAATGAGACCAAAAACGTAATAATAGTATAAAATTTTATTTGTATTACTATTACAGTTAACACAAAAGCTATTACTAAAAATAATTTAATAAAATTATAAACAAGCTATTATAATTGTTTAAATTAAATTATACTTACCAATGACAAAATAACTTAAATTTAAAATTTTATAAATACATTTGGCAAAACATCTAAGTTTATATAATAGAAAAATATTTGTTATATTAATGCCAATAGTTTCGGGTTTAGCGCCGCCTCTAATCACTTCCAATACTTCCGTCCATTTCATAGAGTCTTTGGATTTATTCAAATAAATCTGTTTAACCATAAATGCGGCCATAAATAAGCTCAAACTACACATATATCTGTTATACACAGAAATACCGCCTAAAAACATCGGTAAATCATATAAATATATTTGATTTTTATAAATAAATTTGTTTAAAATAATAAATTTAATTGAATTTAAAATTAAATTATAATAAAGAAATTTGTAAATTATTAATTGATATTTTGTATTATTAATTTTATTATATATTTTGTCTAAATAATAATTAATTAAAAAATTATTTACTGAAGAATAAACTTTAATTTTCATTATATTTATTTTAAATTTATAATTGCTGTATATTTTTATGGAATCTAAAATATTTTGATATAATAATAATATTATAATCAATATTAATCCACTTCAATTAATGACTGAATAAAAACCAATTATAATTTAAACGACATAAATTTTATTTTAAATTGTTATTAGTATAATATTTCAAAAATTAAAAAATATTAAATTATAATTTCAAATAGCATTTTAAAATTTATTAAAAATCTTTAGTTGCTTAGCAATTATATTATTACTGCTATTTGAAAAAGCCTTCATCTTGCACAACCGGGGATCGAAATAATTATTCCATTATAAAGTTTAATAAAGTTTGGGAGTGGCAAGACGAACAGAATTTGGTTAAACAAAATCCGTTTATTTGTAATGTACAAAGTTGTTTTTCCATAAAATACGTATACTCCGACGTTCAGATGTTTGCTCTTAAAACTGTGACCACTATTCAGATTTACCATACTTTTTGATGAATTGATGATTATATTATAAATTAAACTATTTCGCAATTTCATATTAATTGGCTATAACATCAAGGCTGTCGGTAATGTTATAGGAAATTAGTATAAAAGTGCAAAATAGTTTAATTTATAATATTATATTATTAATATATGATTAACTTTGTTATCAAATTTAGTTTAATTTAGCAATTGTTAAACATTTAATTAATGAATGAATGTTAAAATTATACATATCTACGTAGTCATCTAAATACAAATTGAAACTCATATTTAAGTATAAAAACAAAAGTATATTATATTAATTATTCAGTCTATATTGAGTTATTGTACAGTTTGTGAGACAACAGTTTCTTAGTCCAGCCTAAGAGCTGTGATATAATTATATATTTTAATTAAAGTTTTAATTGATTTTTAAATGTATTTTATATTTATAAACATTATTTAATAAATAGTGAATTAAATTGTATTTGAATTGTGTTTGAATTTAATGTACCGGGAGTCAGACTCTGGAGGATTTCCGGAAACAATTATCTAATAACTGAACAACAGCTGACCTGAAGTCTCGGTGCAAGTGATGGTTAAGACCAACACGGACAACCGAAGAAACAGGACTTAATATACGAGCAGCGGGAGGTCTGGAATCTAATTAGTTTGTTTTAACAGAAGTGAAGACAAATTCAATCAAGCCTTCGTGTGTCCACTGGAAAACACCACAAACAGCGTATTATTCTAAAGGCATACAACAATGCTATTGAAATAAATTAGATTTAATTAATATACTTGTAATAAGTTTGAAGTAAAAACCGAATTTTGTTATATTCAATAAAAAATTGACTGCATTTACATTTGATGCAAACACCGACTGACCCGACATTTAAAATTAATTTAATTTAAAATCAGCCAAACATCTGTTAATATTAATATTTAAATTTATTTTTGTTACTTTTAAAGCTTAAATACTAAACAAATTTGTTTATAAAAGTTCCAAGTTAAAATAATTACAAATAAATATAATTGATATAAAAACGATAGATGCGGTTAATCCAAAAATTAATAAATAAAAAATTGATTTAATTTCCAAAAAACTTAATTTTTTAATATTGTTTTTATAAGTAAAATTTGTTATGTCAAGCTGATTTCTTTTTAAAATTTTTAATAGTAGTCTTTTTCTCCAAATTGTAATTAAATCAGCTTGTTGAATTTTTAATACACTATAATAATAAAAATTATATTAATTAATCGCATTTTAATTATTTTTATATTTAAAGTTATTTTTACAATTTATCCAGATACTTTTTATAAATAGAATTTTTGGGTAAACCAATAGCAAAAAAATTAAGAAAAAATGTTGATTCAGTTAAATGTTGAGGAAAATAATAATGACCAAGTCTATATAGTTGTTGATAATACTTTAAACTACTTTTCGACAAAATAAACGAGAAACATTTTGATCTACTTTTTAATAAACGAAAATAATCAGTATAATTAACCATTTTTACAAATTGTCCAGATGCAGTAATTAATTCTTTGTTCTAAAAATATTTAAATAATTTTTAATAATATATATTAAATTTTACACAAATTACTTCAAATAGCTCTATATATGGTTGAGATGTGCCGGCTATTGCTTGTATTTTTCCATTGGCTTGAGCATTTACTAAATCTCTTATTGTTTCAATTCTAAATTCATCTGGCACAGTAATTAACGTATAAAAACTGCCAGAATAACTTGTAGACAATACAATACATGTAAATAACCAAGGACTAATTAATATTCTATTAATAAAATTAATTTTATATAAATTATCATTTTGTTGTCTAACTAATAATGATACAATAGTGAGATTAATATGCTCAGCAACAATTTCATTTTTATTTAAATATTTTAAACTTGATAAAATAAGAACTATTGTTAATGTTAAAAATATCCAAATATATAAATCAAATGGCCGTGTTAAATTAAAAAAATAATTATATGTAGGTAAGGGTGATGTAAATGTGACTGTATTAATAACATGTGAATAGGTAAAATCAACAACTTGTTTTCTCTGGTTTGTTATTGAAATTGATCCTAGCCCAATATCTGCTGCCTAATTAAAAAAATTGGGCATTATAAAATAATTTGATTTAATTTGTTTAATTATATTAATAAAAAAATTGTATAACAATTTAATAATTAATTGCTTTTGATTTGTATAACAGTTTGATTAATTAGTATGACAAATTAAAACAGCATTGTCTTTTACTTTATTCATATGTCTTTCATCCACAGCTCTCTATCTTTTAAAATATGTTTTATATTATAAATATGTTTTATATTATAAAAATGTTTTTAATTAAAACCAAGTTTTAAATGCGTTTTAAGTTATTAAATGTTTTATTGCAATATTTGTAAACAAAACTATAAAATCTTTAAGTAAATATCAAAACAAGTTATTATTGTACTAAAAAAATTAAATAATAATTTATAATTTTACTAAATTAATAAAACAGTGTCTAAAACTATATAATAATATAATAGCTTTGAAATTAATTTCTAACTTTGCATAAAATAAAACAATTTTTGAAAGACAAAGTTGTCGGTGAAAGACTTTAGAAATGAGATAGCAAACAATATTTTTTAAGGTAAATATTATGAATTTAAATTAAATTACATTTGCTTGTAATTTACCAATAATTCCATTCCAATGACCATTGGACAATTTTTTGCCAACGACTTTGCAATTTATTATTTTTAAAGATATGTTCCAAATATTCTCTAATAATTTTAAAATTTCAACTTCTATTCCGCCAAAAAATTTGCTACTTGAATTACGTTTAAATATAATGTAAGGTGCAATCTAAATTAAAATTAATAAGATAAATTATGATAAAATTAAACATAAAAATTGTTACCTTGATTACGGCTACTCTTATAATTTTTTTTGTTAAATTTGACATTTAAATTAAATAATTAATATATTTTATTTTATAAATTAATTAATATTAAAAATCAATTTACTAGATAAAACAGTTTTGTACATATTGGTTTAACTGTTTAAATTTTATACTAAAATTTCCTAATCATTTGCCATTTAAAATTATGTATTTTAAGTTTTAACAAAATAATATTACATTAAAATCTATCAAATATATTAATATATTTTTTTTAAATTTGAAATATACTTTATTTAATTAAAAAATATATTTATGATTGATTTTAAAAATGACATTTTATAAATCCAATTAATTAATCACATTAAATATCTTGCCGATAATAATAAATATAATTTTAGAGATTAAACAAAACAAGATAAATTTCTTGTGAATATTTAGCGAAAATATTTTAAATAATAATAAATATTTAGTATAAAAATAAAATGTTATTTTCATTTAACATATTTACGCATTTTCAGTTTTCAAAACATATTTTATTAAAAAACACTTTTATTAGTTTTAATTTTAATAATGGAATTTGTTATATAATTTATAATAAATTTTATAAATTAAATAAATTTTTGTACAAATAAATTATATTATAATATTTATAAGTTATGAAGTTTTTGCGTATAAAAACTTTATTAATAAACTTATTTAATTAACTAAATGCTATTTTATATATTTATATTCTATTTTACTTATACTAATTAATTTATTTTATTTTACTTCTAATTCAGATATGTTATAAAATATAAAATTAAAAATATGCGTATATTGCATAACACAAGCAATACATACATTATAAATGTATATGTGATAGTGTTCGAATGAATTGATATCCGCATAACTACATCTGTGAAAAATAATTGTAAAGTAAATTCGTTATATTAGCGCTCAAGTTAAATTATACATATTTTTATTGCTGTCTATTAATGATACATAAGTAATGTATCGCTTAATTGATCAATGTATATATAATTTAACTTAAGCGTTAATAGCTTTAAAATTACTTCTCACGGGGGCAGTTATGCGGATTTTGCTTTTCTCGTTCAGTCCCACATATTTTATATTAACAAAGTAAAACATTAAAAATAATCTTTTTACATTTTAAATTAATAAAAAAATTAATTAGTAATAATATAAAATGCTCAAAATAGAGCTAACTATATTTAATATAACATAATAATTACATTTTGAAAGTATAAAATTATGGTTACTTTATTTTACCGGTAATATTAATTTAACATGTAAACAGAATACCTTTGTTGTTTTAATTAGTCATTTTTGGTATATTAATTTTTAATGTCTTGTTCTAAATTGCAAAACATTATCTAATTAAATTTTAAATGGCGGAATTACTTAACCGTAATGTGTTTTATTTTAAAGTACTGCTATTTTTCTAAATTTATTTTGGTCACATACATATGAAACTGACTGTATATTCAATGATAATTATCAATTTAACAAGTTTACAATAAATCAAATCAATATCTTATTCGTAAAAATATATTTATATAATTTTTGTCAAATATTTTTTATTGAACTAAAATTTTTAAAATCCTTAATAATAGTTAATTTTTAATTATTTATTATAAATAATTATATTCAGTAAATTAATATACAATATGCACAGAGCAAAGTTCAAACTCACTAGCAGTTACTTTCAAGAAGTGTAACGGTAAGCCCCCACTCCTATTACCACAAATTTTTGAGATTTAAAAAAGCTTTAAAAATAAATAATATGTATGAAGGAATTTTTGGCAAAAAGTGATAGAAAAGTTATTGAGATATTTCATAATTATTCGCTATGGATATTGCAATCGTGATTATGGCAAATGTGGTTTTTAAATTTAAAAAATTATAATTATACATTTTTAACTTTTAAAACATTTGTTACAAAATAAAACAAAGAAAAACTTAACTGAAGATACAAATTTTTCTGATATTGTTTTTCATCTCCACATTTAAACAAGAAAACAACACCAGAAAAATTTATAACTTCAGTCGAGTTTTGCTTTAAGTAATTTTAATTGAAAATTGACTTCCATTCCAATCTCTCTGTGAACCAATAACATGTGATTTGATAAGCAATAAATTTTTTTCATATGTTAATATATAATTATTTTTCTTAAACTTTATTTTAAATATTCAAACAAAACTAGTTTATTGTTTAGTTAAAAATAATAGTGTTTTGTCTGAAGTAACTGATTGTGAAAACAATAATTATTTAGATTTAAATTTCGATTTAATTGTTTGTAAATTAAGTTTATTTTAAAATTATTTTCAAAACTTAAAATTCTTTTATCTGATAATAGAGTTTAGAAGAAAATAATCTTAAGCATTATTTATTTATTTTTTTTAAATCATGCCCGAGGGCTTCTCCCTGCACAACCGGGGGTTTCAACCCAGTCAGGGATAGTCACTTCACCGTGAGGTATGGTGACGAGAATAGTGTCACAGTTTTAAGAGCACACACCTGAACGCTCCGTATACGTAGTTTGTGGCTAAACCGGTTGTACCCTACCAATTAACGGCGCTTGGTAAGCAGCCCGTGGTCGTCTTGCCCCACCCAAGCTTTATTTAACTTATGAAAAGAAAAATTAGCTCGGACGGGGTTTGAACCCACTACCTGTTTGTTAAGTTAGACTTAACTGCCGTCGGACGCCTTGACCACTGCGCCAGCCTGCCAGGGCTAGCATTATTTATTTGTATATTACAATAATTTTCTATAAATAAATTTTTACTGTATTAATACTTATATTATAAATAAAAATTCATGTTTACAATTATTGTTGATTGTGTATAAAATTTGATACTTCCGACTTTTGCCGCGCATATTACGAAATGCTACGTTTGAAAGATCCTAGTGATTGCAGTTATGTGTTTGTAGATATGGTCCGGAAATTGGTTGTGACTTATATACAAATTAGACACTTTTGGATTTTTTTTTAATTTTTAAAATCATTTTAACATTAAACTAAACAATCATTCAGACAAATAATTTTACAAAATTGAGTAGAGGACATATTTGTTATGCAATTATTTATTTTAATATCATTATTGAAGCAAAGTTTAGTCTGAGTTTTGTTTTGAAAATATTATTATATAAAAACAAATGGTATTTATAATTATAATTTTAAACTAAATAGATATAAATAAAACTATAAATTAAATTTCTCTTTGTGAATTAAAATTCCAATTATATTTAAAGTTTAAATTTTTTTCGAAAATATATTAATTAATAAAAAATATCTGATGTTTCGAATAATAATCTGTAAAATAAAAATTTATTTAATGAAAATACAAAAAAATAATTTTTAATACTTGTGAAAAGATTGGGATAGTGAGTGCAATAAGCGGTCCAATAGTTAAACCAATTTTCCGATTACTCGACAGTCTCTCAAAATATGATAAAATATTGAATTTTAAGTTTAAACCCAATTGACCGCCACTTATATGCCATTGAAGTTATGATAAAAGTTTTTCCGATTTATGTATTTTAAATGATATAAAAGCGCCAAAAAATTGCATAATTATAATAAATAAAGATAAAACAACCGTGCCAAAAGCCAAAAATAAATAAAATTCATCATTTAATTGTTCAAATAGAAATTAATGTAATATTAAGAGATTAATCGGCATTACAGTCAAAATAAACGCGAAATATATTTTTAACCAAAACTTATTTTATTCTTTAAACAATAAAACAAACCGTTTGTGTTCATCAATAAAATGTTTTAAGTTATAAATTAACTTAAGTTGTCTAAATCTTGATTTGTTTGGCAATGCTACTATTATTAATTTTTTATTTATATAGTTAAGTTTAATAATTAAAAAATATATCAATATAATTATTGCTGTAGTTAAAAAGTAGCCATCTATTAAAAAATAATAAATACATAAATACTCGAAAAATTGTGGCAATAATGAGAGCAAAAATGTTTTCAAAGAATAGAATTTGATTTCAATTTGGATTATAATTAATAATAAAATAATTGCTAAAAATAATTTTAAAATTTAATTTTTAATTATAATTTAGTTAGTATTTATATCTTACTTATGATAAAAATATTGACATTAAAAATTTTATAAACAAACTTGGCAAAATATCTTATTTTGTACATTAAAATAATATTTGTAACATTAATGCAAATAATTTCGGGTTTAGCGCCGCCTTTAATCACTTCCAATACTTCCGTCCATTTCATTGCGTTTTTGGATTTATTCAAATAAATCTGTTTAACCATAAATACGCCCATAATTTAGCCCAAACTACATATAAATCTGTTGTATTTATCAATACCTCCTAAAAACATTGGAAAATTATATAAATACATTCTAGTTTTATAATTGAACATGTCACAAAGCATAAATTTAATTGGATAAAAAACTAAATTATAAAATATTATTTTAAATATAAATATTTTGTATTTTTAAAAAATATTTCTATCATTAATTTGATTTAAATAATAATTAATTAAAATATTATTTATTGGAAAATAAACTTTTATATTAAATATTTTCATTTTAGCTCTAATTATAAATGCGTTATATTTTCTAAACGTAAAAACTTAATAAATTATTTTAAAATTAATTTTAATGTAATATGCTGCCTAATAAAAAATATTAAAATATTTAAAAAATATTTAACCTGAATTATTTTTTAAGTTTTATTATATTCTTTACTCCTTGCTTGTAATATTGTATTATTTTTAAATAATTTTTATTGAAAATAAAACACGTTATTACAAAGAGTATATATTTATATTTTTATTTTAAATTTTTGCGCAAATTTATTAACCAATAAGAAGTATCTAATGTTTCGGATAATAATCTGTAAAATAAATAAGTATTTAAATAAAATATTAAAAATATACAAGTTTATTAATAATACGTGAGAAAAGATGGGAAAAGTGAGAACAATAGTTAGCGATCCAATAGTTAAACCAATTTTTCGATTACTCGACAGTCTCTCAAAATATGACAAAATATTAAATTTAAATCTTAAACCCAATTCACTGCCAATTATATGCCATTGAAGTCGTGATAAAAGATTTGCCGATTTATGTATTTTATATGATATAAAAGCGGCAAAAAATTGTAATATTATAATAATTAACAACAAATTAAAAGTGCATATTCCAAAAAATATATTCACTTGGTAATCTAATTGTTCAAATATTAACTGATTTAATAGTAATAAATTAGTCGGCATTAAAGTTAGAATAAACGCTAAATAGACTTTTGACCAAAACTTATTATATACATAAAATATCGAAACAAACTGATTATGTTCTTCAATGAAATTTTTCAATTTATAAATTAGTTTAATTTGTCTAAATTTTGATTTGTTATGCAAAGCTGCTGTTTTTAATTTTTTATTTATATAATTAAGTTTAATAGTTATAAAATAAATCAAGATAACAAAAGATGCCATTAAAAATATACCATCGGTGAAATAACATAAAAACCATAAATATAAGAGAATTTGTGGCAATAATGAGACCATAAATGTGTCGATTGTATAAAATTTAATTTGAATTTTAATTACCATTAATGCAAAAATTATCACTAAAAATGTTATTGAATTTAAAAATTTACAATTATTTTAATTATAAATATAATATTTTAAACTTACCAACACTAAAATAAACAATGTTTAGAATTTTAAAAATAATCTTGGCAAAAATCCTAAGCTTATAAAATAGTATAATATATGTAATATTAATGCAAATTATTTCGGGTTTAACGCCGCCTCTAATCACTTCCAATACTTCCGTCCATTTTACAGAGACTTTGGATTTATTCAAATAAATCTGTTTAACCATAAATGCGCCCATAATTGAAACCAAAATACAAATTATTTGGTTGTACTCATCAATACCGCCCAAAAACATTGGAAAATCATATAAATATAAACGTGTTTTATAATTAAACATGTTGCAAAAAATAAATTTAAATGAATGAAACAAAAAATTATAAAACAAGAATTTGTTTAATAAAATTTGATATTTGTTAAAATTAATTCGTTTATTAATTTTGTCTAGATAATAATTAATTAAAAAATTATTTATTGGAGAATAAACTTTTATTGATATTATTTTCATTTTATAACTAATTTTTAAAACAATTTAATGAATGCTTTATATTTTTCTATACATAAAGATCTCTTAATGTTATTTAAGATCAATATTAATATTAATTGCATTTGAATTAAGTACTTAATAAAAATTAAATTATAAATAAATATCATTTAATTTATTTCTAAAACTAATTACATTAAAATTATTTTGCATTACGCAAATCACATAAATTAAAAAATAAATAATTTTTTACTTTTAAAATATTGTACAAAACAATTTGATTGCTAATGTCTACACTGTAACCGATGTCCAAAATTACTTTGTTAACCTTGACATTAGACAGAAATTTTTATTCTTAAATTTCAAACATGATTGTTTTTAATGCTAACTGTACAATACATTACAAAACAGTTTTGTTTGTAAAAAATTTAAATAACTCTAATAATGTGTTGTTTAGTTTTAGTTAAATTAAAGTTTAAGTACAAATATTTTTAATTAAAAAAATTTAAGATATATATTGTATTTAAATTTAATCAAATAAAATTTTTAAATATGTTAAGGTTAAACAATATCAATCCATATTTATTGTCGCTAGAAGCAATTCTATGAACAATATAGCAGTTTTCTATAAAATACTTTTATTTTACAATAATCTTGTAATCAACAAACAATAAATAAATAAAAACTTGTAGTAATTTAATAAATTTATAAATTTTAGTACATTCTAACCCGTATATAGTGAACAGCTCGGTTCCGTAAATTTTTTTACTATAAAGGGATTCATTATAAACAATCAAAATTCTATGCATAATTAAACTCGGTTCTCAGCAAATGATTCACTATAAGCGGGTATTTACAATAAGCGGATTCACACTAGGCAGGATAGACTGTATTTTATAATAAATAATTGAAATATTCATAAAATAAAATTATTACTTAATTTAAGTTGCATGCCGTTATTTAATAAGAATCCAAATTTGTTTCAAACTATATTATTAATGTAATTATTTGCGGAGAAATAATTTTTTTTAATAATTTAATTTTAAAATAAATAATTTTATAATCAAGAATATATTTATAATTTAAATTTCTGCGCAAATTCAGCAAATACAAAGAAATATCTAATGTTTCGAATAATAATTTGTAAAATAAATTTTTAAAAATAAAAATACAAAATAAAAACTGTGCTTCTGATGACAAAAAATATTAAAAGTCGTGGGGGCGTTCCTCTGACTCGTTATATGTTAAGCACATAGATTTGCACAGTCTAATTTTTTAAAGATTAGGTTAATAGTTGGGTATATAATAAAACTATAATTTTTAAAATTAATGAATGTTTTAATTGTAAATACTAAAAAACGTTATTTTAATTATATTTTGTTACAATTAATCAAGTTATATTTATATAATTTTTTAATTTTAAACATTATAATTAAAAAGCAGCGTTTGTTAACCATAAAGATCTTAAATAAAATTTCAACAAAATTAGCAAAATCATTATTCAAATATTATTAATTGAAATAGTAATTTTCTATTGAATCCTATAGAATAAGTTCTACTATAAAAAGTTTAAATTTAATGTTTAAACTTTTAATTTTTGCATAGAATTTGTGACAATTATAAAGGACTATTCAAGATATTTTTTCGGTGGGATTAATTATTAAAGTCTTATAGATTTCATCAAAAGACACCTTTTTGCCCGTTGGAACCATATTTTTAAAAAATTTAGTTTTCGAGTTATTTAATATCAAAGTTCTGACTTCAATGGGAATTTGGCTAAAATTCCAATTTTCAAAAATTAACTTAACACCCGTCCCCCACTTATTTTCGGGTCAATCTTTTTTTGAACAATCTACTAAGAATAAGAGAGTTTTTAAACTTGGTTTCAAAGTGTGTCCACAAGATTTTTTGTATTTTTTAAATATATTTTTTATATTGCAAATACAGACTGGACCAGCAGGCATTAGTGACGTTTTGCCGTAATTCAAGTCATTAAAGTATGCAAAACTTGTAGGAGTTTTAGAATCAGAGTTAGAATCAGAGTCAGAGTCAGAGTTAGAGCTTTAAACTTGGTTTCCAATAGAGTTCACGTGATTCTGATTCTGAAACTGACTGATTCTGACTCTGACTCTGATTCTAACTCTGATTCTAAAACTCCTACAAATTTTGCATACTTTAATGACTTATATTACAGCAAAACGTCACTGATGCCAGCTGGTCCAGTCTGTGTTAGTCCACATGTTTTTGCAATATAAAAAATATATTTAAAAAATACAAAAAATCTCGTGGACACACTTTGAAACCAAGTTTAAAAACTCCCTTATTCTTAGTAGATTGTTCAAAAAAAATTTACGCAAAAATAAGTGGGGGACAGGAGTTAAATTAATTTTTAAAAGTTGGAATGTTGGCCAAATTTCCATTAAAGTCAAATATTTGTTAATAAATAACTCGAAAACTAAATTTTTTAAAAATATAGTTCAAACGGCAAAAAGATGTCTTTTGATGAGATCGATAATGCTAGAATAATAAATCCCGCCGGAAAAATATCGATAATAGTTCTTTATGTCTATATATTGAAAATCTAGAGTACTTTCAGAAACATGCTCGTGCTTACCAAACGCCGCTTTTAAATTATAATATTTTTATAATCTAGATATAAATTTATTAAATTAATATTTATTTTTCTGATTGTAATTACAAATTGCATTTTTATTTAAAGTTTATTTTTTTGCGCAAATTTATTAATTAATAAAAAATATCGAATATTTTTAATAATAATCTGTAAAATAAAAATTATTTATTATATAAAAAATAATATACAATATTATATAACCTGTGAAAACACTGGAAATGTGAGTACAATAAGCGGTCCAATAGTTATACCAATTTTCCGATTACTCGACAGTCGCTCAAAATATGACAAAATTTTTAATTTTAAATTCAAAACCAATTCACCGCCACTTATATGCCATTGAAGTTGTGATAAAAGTTTTGCCGATTTATGTATTTTAAACGATATAAAAGCGGCAAAAAATTGCATAAATATAATAAAAGTCGAAACAATAATGATGAAAATAACAAAAAATAAATAAACTACGTAATTTAATTGTTCAAATAGAAATTGATGTAAAATTAATAAGTTTGTCGGCATTACAGTCAGAATAAAAGCCAAATATATTTTTGACCAAAACTTATTGTATTCGTTAAACACCGAACAAAACCGTTTGTGTTCTTCAATAAACATTTTTAAACTAACGATTAGATGAATTTTTGCTAATTTTAATTTTGTTTTTTCAAGTGTTGATATCTTTAAGCGTTTGTTTATCAAGTCAAATTTTATATTTGAAAAATATATCACGATTAATAATGATGTAATTAAAAATATACCATCGGTTATAAAACAAATAATTGCTAAATAAATAAGAATTTGCGGCAATAATGAAACAAAAATCGTATTTATTGTATAAAAATTAATTTGTATTACAATTGCCATTAATACCAAAGTTATGACTAAATTAATAAATATTTAAGTTATCAAGAACGTTCGAAAAATTTAAAATTGTTTTAAACATACCAATGCCAAAATAGCTATAATTTAGAAATTTATAAATAATCTTGGCAAAAAATCTAAGCTTGTACAATGTTGTAATATTTGTAATATCTATGCCAATGGTTTCGGGTTTAGCGCCGCCTCTAATCACTTCCAATATTTCCGTCCATTTCATAAAGTCTTTAGATTTATTCAAAAAAATCTGTTTAACCATAAATGCGCCCATAATTGAGCAAAAGATACAAACATATCGGTTATACTCTTCAATACCGCCCAAAAACATCGGAAAATCATATAAATAAATTTGATTTTTATAATTAAATTTATTGCAAATTATAAATTTAACTGGAAGAAAAAATAAATTATAATAAAAAAATTTGTACATGATTAGCTCATATTTTGTATAATTTATTTTATTACAAATTCTGTTTAAATAATAATTAATTAAAAAATTATTTACTGAAGAATAAACTTTAATTTTCATTATATTTACTTTAATATTATAATTGCTATGTTTTGTATGTAATCTAAAATTTTTATAATGTTAAATAAAATATTACAATCAATACTTATTGACAATATTTTAATGAATGTGAGTGAATAATCTATAATATAAACTTCATAAATTTTATTTTAATTTATTATTAGCACTGTATTTATCCATTTATTTTATTTAGCTGAGTTTCATAATAATTTAAAAAAGCCTATTTATCTTGCTCATATTATATTATTATGTTAGTATTAATTTGCTAATAAATATGTGAGTAATATAAGAATAATTCATATTTTTTAGCTAAAACTAAACTTATTCGTAAAAATGTCAATAATTTAAAAACTTTCCAACTTAGGCTTAATGTTTTTGACTTTAGATCAGAGAAGCGCAACATCTCATAGTTCAAAAGCGTTGATTAACAACTTAACTGTTTGCTAAACATGCAAAAACAATATATCTGCATGGTCCAAAACTTGACCTTGGGTGACCAAGCAGATATACTGTTTTTGTATTTTTAACAAATGGTATAAAAGTTAACAAACATTTTGATTTCCTATCTTTTGCGCTTCGCTGCTTTAGATCATAGTTTGCATTATAATCAAGTTTATAGTTTACAAATTGATATTAGATTACACTTTAATTAATTAATATTTATTTAAAAAATAATTTAGTTTATGCGGCGATAGCCCTTCAACTGTAATCGATACTTTAATCAGTAGAGCTGGCATTGAAGTGGGAATCATAAAACTGTACTCTTTATTGGGCGCACAGGTATTATTTACTAATTATACAGCTTATAACATTATAATCTAAACATGTATCAATAGAATTTTATTTATTTGCTAAATTTTTATTAATTTAATTAATAACACAAAATATTTGTTGTTTTATTATTTTAATAACAGTAATACATAAAACTTTATTTTGTAAATTTTATCCGTTAAACTATTATAAAACAATTAAATACCAAGTGATTTTTTCATGCATGCCTAAAAATAACAATAAATTAAAAGTCATTATGAATTTAATTTTATTTATATTGAAAAACTTACTTTAAATTTTTTTAAAGCTTGCCTGTCTCTTTTACGATTATTATTACTAACGCAAGTCTTATAATCAGAATTACAAGTACCAAGAAGTATTCTCCGACTCTCCTTATTTTTAATGTCCACATTAGTAAAAGCACTCATATCCTGGTTATTGTAGCAAATCTTTTCTAGCTTGTCAGCCTTGTTTAATATTATAAAATTTTAAAAGATTTAATTAATAATAAATATTTTCATAAAAATTTAACAACTTTAACATTATAGAAATTATTTAATATATTTAAATTAAAATTTTATTTACTTGTTCATCGTTCATAACACCCTTGGTTTTATCGCGTTCAAGAATACAATTGTTAACATCTTTCAGAATAGTATCAGTCGTAGTGTTTGGATTACAAATTGCTTGCTCTGATTCATAAGAAAATATAGACTTTTTCTTTGTTTTCGCATTTACTGTTTTATTGTCTTCAGCGCAACTTAATTGTGCTAGAAGAAATAATGTAAAAATTGTAATTATTAAATAAAGCATCTTTAATCAAACTAATTAAATTTATTATATCATATTAATTTTATAATTTTTTTTAATATATATTAAATTAATATAATAATTATTTAAACATATTTTACAATGCAAATAAATCGATTAAATAAAGGTATTGCAACAAATGTTTTAATTAAATTTTAATTAAAATTACAATGTAATATTTGAACAGTAGTTAAATCTTACATTTTATTTTACCAGTTCAATTTCTAACATGTACCGTATATTAATTTTATTGTCTATGTTTTATTTATTTATAATTAAAAGTTATATTTTTTTAATAACATATTAATCAAATAATATCTGATATTTTGAATAATAATCTGTAAAATAAAAAATTATTCAATAAATACACAAATATTATAATTTTGCATAACCTGTACACTTTAAAACTAATTTTTAGAGTGAGCGTTTGTTTATCAAAATATGACAAAACATTAAATTTAAATTTTAAACTTAATTGACCGCAACT
Organism: Belba bartosi; assembly: GCA_034693685.1. Taxonomy (NCBI): domain Eukaryota; kingdom Metazoa; phylum Arthropoda; class Arachnida; order Sarcoptiformes; family Damaeidae; genus Belba; species Belba bartosi. Next base: position 20,895 of record JAQFXP010001164.1, read on the forward strand.
TACAGCCCATTGAAATCGTGATAAAAGTTTTGCCAATTTATGTTATTTAAACAATAGATAAGACCCAATAAATTGCGAAATTATTAATATAATTATACAGAAATTAATCTAACATTTAGAGATAAGTTGACATTACTGTCAAAATAAAAGCGCCGCTTCTAATCACTTCCAATACTTTCGTCCATTTCATAGAGTCTTTGGATTTATTTAAATAAATCTGTTTAAACATGTCTTATAACCACGTTTATTATTTTATAATATAAATTTTATTTAAATATTTTGAATT
>JAQFXP010001165.1:0-21172 GCA_034693685.1 Belba bartosi
TTTAATATGCATAACGTTGCAACTGAAAGAAATATTTGTTAACCCCTTTAATATTTTTTTCATTGCAAACAAAATCAAACTGTTTAAGCTGTTCACTGCTATGTACTATTTATATTTAATATTTTATACAAAATTTTGATTGTTTATTTTAAGAAATCTTTCAAATATTCTTTGTTGATTTGACAACAATTATATTAATAAATTACTGATATTTTATTTTCTTAATAAATTATTATTTTACTATGAGTGTTTTTAATAGTTTACGGTTCAAAAATTTTTGAGTTTATTTGAAAAAATAAAAATTTACTATGTCTGTTTAACCGTAGATAATGGTGTTAAGAGGCTTTCTGACTATTATTTTTGTCTAGAATTTTTATTTGATTAAGCAGTAAAATACTTTTTATTTTATTAGGATTTTTTTGTATCATGCTTGGACTTTTTTTCTGCACAACCGAGGATTTTAACCCAGTCAGAGATCGTCACTTTACTGTGAGGTATGGTAACTCTGGATAGTGGTTACAGTTTTAAAAGCACACATCTGAACATATACGTAGTTTGTAGCTAAACCGCTCGTACACTACCAATAAACGGCCCTTGATAAATAACACGTGGCCGTTTTGCCCCCCACAAGCCCTATTAAACTTACAAGTCAGAAAGAATGATTAATCCAATAGAGTTCGAATCTACTAGCAGTTACCTACGTTAGACGTAAGCACAGGACAATGATCATAGCCACTGCGTCACCAATACTTTACTTTTTATTTTACTAGATTGATTTTTATATGCATCTTATTTTTTAGCTGTATGTAATAATTTTTACTATATCAATAAAATATAATGACTACTATTTTATATTTTTATACCGGATATTCTTATAGCATTTCTCATCTAAAAGGCTGATTAGGCTTTATTTTTCAAATATTTCAAATATAGCAAAATATATTCTTAAAATCGTAAACGAGTAAAGTTTGCTTATAGTTTAAAAATATTAATTAGAATATTTAAATAAAATTATAACTTAAAAATATATGATGAAGTAATAATCAATTATTTTATAATTTAGAACAATGTATATAAAACAGAACAAATATACAGTATTACTGTAATGTTTTAATTCAATGTCATTAATACAATTTGCATGCTCGAGGCAAAAATAATTAAAAATTTATAATTGATTTAATAAACTTTATAAATTAAATTAAATTTTAAACATTTTAAAATAAAAAATACATTGAACATACGAATTGCACCAGTAAAATTGATTCAAACTCTTCGGAATAACACGACCGTTTATCTAACTTGCATTCTGCTTTAGTATCTTTTTTAATTAAAAATTAAATATACTTGACCATTAAATTAAAATAATAGCACTTAGTTTAGTTTTGAAACTTTTGTGCTTTAAATATTTGAACGGTTTGTTAGTTTGCTTTTACTTTAATTGAATACCAAATTATATTTATAGCCTGAAAGTTGTCGCACAAATAAGTTCTGATTAAAAGAGGAATTTATTATTTTTTAAAATTTGCGCATCATAAATTATTCAAGTAAAATCAAAAATTATACCAAACTTTTGTAGTTATGCTTTAGATTAAATGTTTCAAACATTAGTGACGTTAATGATAATTATAGACAATAGAAACATTGCATTAAAAACAAATTTACACTAAATTCTATTAATAAGATTCAATGAATCTGAAACAGCAATTAAAAACATGTCTAGAATTTTAACAATTCTTTAAACGACCAAAAAACATAAATTCATTCTTTTGAATCCAATATCAATAAATGGAAAATTAAATCTTATTTAATGTTTTAGCGCATATTAAAATTTTAAAATATTTTATAAAATAAAAGTTATCCAAAAAATTTATTATTTTAATTTATACCTTAATCTATTTATAAGAAATATTTAAGAACCGGGTAGAAGTAAGCAAAGTTTGCCATGTTAGAAGACATATTTAGAGGGCGGTTTTAAGTAGACATTGCTTTAGCTAATTTTATTTTAATTTAACTAGATTTAATTTCAATTTAAATAATTTAACTAGATCAATACTTTATTTAACTCCAATTTATTTATTGATTTATATTTTTACGTAAAAAGCAAAAAAGATCTTGCCATTTTTCTAGTTATCTATCAATATCAAGATAATGCAAAACATTCATCTTAGAAGATGGAGATTTATTTTTTGAAATAAAACTCTAAAAAGTATTTTCAAAACAAAAATTATTTTGGTAAAATCAAAAATAGTTGCAAGCTGTGATATGAATGTAATTGCAATATAGTTAATACATTCATATCACAACTTTGAGCTATTTTTCGTTTTAATTCCCCCTCTTTTTGCTAACTTTGTATAATAGTCTATATATTAGTCTATTTTTCTGTACATTTAAAACAAAAGACATTAATTTAAACATTTATAGCGCAAGTGATGAATGAATTGCAATTTTAAGAAATTTTTATTCGCATTTGACTTCAAAAGCAGAAAAAATAATAAAATAGTTTTTTATTTTATTAAATAATAAAAAGATGTTCTTTTGTCTTATTTTTAATATACTGTTCGCTAAAAAAGTTGTAAAATTTTGGTAAAAATATATTCAAACTTATATTGCATTACAAGATAGTTTCTTAAAAGACTTATGAAGCAACTATTTTGCGCTAAAATCTTTGGCAAATTTTATTACAGTTTTTATTGAATTTCGAAACATATTTTCAATAATTTTTTTCAATCAAAAGCTTTTTTATATTTTAGTAAAACTCAGTGTTTGGTAAAAAATAAAATTATATAATGTCTTCAAATAGTAGAATATTTTTTGAAACGCTACTTAAAAATATTTTTAAGAAATTTAAATCAAAAGTAAAATTCTTGTAAGAATAAAATTTTTAGCCCACATAACGTCTTAGCAAAAAATCAATTTATATATTATTTAGATTTATTGGTTACTATGAAACGAAATTTGTAGTTATTTTTTGTTTAAACATTGAACAGAATTTTCCAGAAAAGTAAAGAATTTTTTAATACTAGAAATTAAATTAAAAATTTAAAACTGAAGAATACATACCTTATTAAAGACTATAGGTGTAGCAAATAAAATGGCAAGTGTCCATACTAAAAGTAGACTGCGCCGTGACTTGCTAACTGTGCACCAACGACGGGCCCGGATTGGATACACAATTACCAGAAATCTGTAACAAAATTATTTTTTTTAATAATATATATTTTTAATATTTATTTTGTAAAAATTATTGTTTTTAAACAATCTAATTTTTTAAATAAAAATATACTATTTTAAAAAAATATTTAATTATTTTAATTGTAAAATAATTTTTTAAAATATTTTTAATTTATAAAACTTTTAATTTATTTTGTAATAAAAATATCAAAACCAATAAATTAAGTAAACACGAATAATTTGTTTTTAATTGTAAAATTTTAAAGCAAAATAAAGCAAGCAAAATTTAATTTATTATAATAAAATTCAAAAATATTTCCCAAAAACTCATATATTTATTAAACTAATACATATAATACATTTTCCTATAAATTCTATTAATATATAAATATTTACTTAACAAATCTATTATTTGTAAATCAAATATAATACTTTGTAATCTATTTAAATTGTATGCTTCAATTAAATTGTTCAATAAAATATTTATTTTTAAATTTATATGTAATATAATTATTAGTATTTTTTAAACTATATTTTGGTATTAATAATTATATAAAAATATTATAATCATTTAAAAAAAATAAATTTCGTACTAAAATCTTGCAAATAATTAAGTTATAAATATATTTAAAATATTAATTAAAATAAATATCTATATTGTAGAAATATTAAGTAAATTTTTATTTTTTTACATACATAAAAAATTTATATTTTAAAAATTATTAGCTTTAGAAAATAGTTACACAAGCATAAATTTTAATTTCAATTTAAGTATTTTATTTTTAGAAATTGATTTTATATGTAAAACGTAAAATATAAACAAGAAATGAATATATATTGTACTGGTATTTAGAGTGTTACAGTATAATAACTTTAAATATATTAATATTGTTTAAATAATAAATTTGTTTAAAAATTTATATTTAACAAATGTTTAAATTATTGGTTTAATATAAGTAATTGTTGATCTAGCTTAAGCAACCAATTGATTTATCTCTTTAATAAATATTATAATTATAGGGCAAGTTAAAATTTATATATTTTATTAATTAATAAATTACACTGCTTATGTATTATTAATAAAATATTTTTTAAATATAAATTTTAACTTAACCGCTATTTATACAATATAAAATATATTAAATCCAATTTGTTTATTTAAAAAACAGATCAATTAATTGCTTAAACTAGAACAACAGTTTAATATAATATTTTACATTAATTGTAACTTAAATTATTTACTATTGTTTAGAACAATTGTCTAAAATAAATTATTATTAAGTTAATTTTATGTACATTGCGTAGAAATTTACAAAAATAATATTGCAGGAATTTTTAAATTTTAATTAATAAAAAAAATTTTAAATAAACTTTAATGGCCTAGTAGTTTCCTGATATTTTAAACTTTTAATGAAAAGTTTTTTGTATCTATTTTGTAAACTAAAGTATTGTTTTCAATTTAGTAATATAATAAAATTTAATATTATTTTTTAAATGTAATTTTTACTTGTTTAAAAAAGTTTGCTTTAAAAAATTTTATATTTCCACAATTTTTTATTGTACTTTAATGCAACGAACAAATTATTTTTTATTTTATTACTCTTACTATTTTGTAGTAAATATTTACTAGTTTTGTTTGTATAGTATTTATATTGATTTTATAATATTTTTTTTATAACATTCATTATAACTGTAATACTTCTGAAAAGTTTAATTTATTAATTCCGTAATTAACGAAAATAAATATTTATTTTTCAAACTTAATTAACATTTTAATCCGATTTAAATATTAAATATTTAAAACATAATTGTCATAATTATAAAAAAAATCCTATTAAAGTATTTTAAAATTAATTGCATAGAAATAAATTCAATTATAATACAAAACAGAAATAAAACACAATTTTTACAAAACATTAAATCTCTATAATTCCCAATAAAGACAATTAATTTTCTGATAGAGACAGCTCTCCATTGATTGATTGACATATAAAAACAACTTTTATTTATAAATTTTATATAATTGGTTTCAAGAAAAAAACCAAAACAAAAATAATGGTTAAAAAATATCCACAAAAAATAATATATATAAAAAAATAAAAACTATTAAAAAACTATATTATATTATAACTAATTTTGAAAAAACAAACTATGCCAAAAAAATTCTAAAAAAAGAAAAAACTATATTCTGTCATAAAAATATAAAAAATGAGCGATGATACAAAAACAAGCAGCGCAAAAATAAAAGCGGCAGGCACACTCTAACCTTTCAACCGAGACGGCAACCAGGTTGAGAACCGATGCCATTCCGGATAACATTTCAACGAATGAACTTAATTTGCAAATATTTCCATCGATATCCCACGTAATCACAAAGTACTCTAACGTCTCCAATGGCACATAAATAAACAGCAAGAGCAAATCGGCAGCGGCGAGCGAGACGAGGAATGTGGCTGTGCTCGAGCGCAGTTTGCCGCCTCGAGCCCACGTCGCGATCACCACTGAATTGCCAATTATTCCAACGAAGAATGTGATTGCATGCGTCACCACTATTGTTAGGAATGCTGCATGGTCGAGACAAATGGATTGTTTTCAGTTATTTTATAAGTCTATTGTTTTATACATTTTTATGTAAAATCTATTGTAATTAGTGCGGACGATGTGATTCGGGTTTTACTAATGTTTAAAATTTATTTTATTATTTTTGTTTTATTAATTATTTGGACAATAATTATTTACGAAAATAATAATGTTGAAAATTTAAATTAAATTAATTTTATGCAATTGCCGTTTAACACCAAAAGCAAATATCAAACTTTATTTTTTTTTAATTTTTAATAATTTAATTATAGTTAGAAATTATTAAATTTTGCCCCTGGGCAACATTGCTTTAAAACTTTAGCTAGAAATTTACAATTAAAAATTAGAGAAATTTTAAAATCAAGTTGAATTTTGCCTTAGTTTAATTAATAATAACAAATAGGATTAATATTTGTGTCTTTTTACTAAAAGTTTTAAAATTAACAAAATTGAATATTTTTCTACTGCATTTAATTTTTTTAGTTAAAAATTAAAAATATTTAATTAATTAAACTTAATTAAATTTTATAGACAATAAATATTTAATCAGAGATTTAGAAGGTTGGACAATTTAGGGGGAATCAGAAGGGGGATTTTCCCAAAAATTTTGGCCAAAAACCTAGGGGGGATCAAAAAGGGAATTTCTTAAAAAACGCTCAAAACCCCCATATATTTATGATAATTTTTTTAAATTTAACTGGATTTAAACCGGATTTAGCATCAATTCAAAGAAAATTAGCTAATTTTGGTCAAAAAACCCAAAAAATTTGCCGATCGCCGAAGGCGGCCGTCAAAAAGTCGAAAGGGTATCTGTTTGCGAACTAAATGCTAAGGGGGGGGATAAATCCCAATGTTCAAAATCAGATGGGATTTTTGGCTGATATCCCTTCTAAATCTCTGTATTTAATATACATAATTATACTAATAAAAAAAATTTATTAGAATATAAGTTTTAGTAATTTCACTTTAATAAATTAATTCAATTTTCAGTAAATATTAATTTATATAAAAATAATATATTTAGTACAGTATATAAAGATAATACTGTACTAAAATTTTACAAAATATTTGTTATTGTTTTTTATGTTGATTGGGTTTGTTAAGTTGAATTAATTTAAATTATCAATATATATTTTAGTCTTTAAAATAATATTAAAGACTAAAATATTTTTCAATAAATATGTTTAATAACTTAAAATATTTATTGTAGACTTATTTTTGCGTTAATCTCTGCTAATAATCTTTGTTATAAAACTATTACTTACTATGATTCCCGTTTACTTGTTCACGGATTTAAGAAAATTGATTACTCCTATTGGAACATTTAAAGCAATTAGAAGTTAACTATATTAGTTTTAGCCGCAAATGGGGCTTTGGCTGTAAAGTTTATATGGGGAGAAAATAAGATTTTGATTTTTATGGTTAAATGGCATAATAAAAACCATTAAAAATAACTAGAAACATTATTTTACGATAAAAGAAATAAAAATACTAATTTTTGAGTCAAATGGTAAACAATTCGCATATGATTTATAAAGAAATAATATTTTACAATGCATAAACAATACAGCCAAAAAACCCTAACGCCCCCAATTGCGGCTAAAACTAATATAGTTTGCTTCTAATTGCTTCAATTGTTCCAAAAACAGAAATCAAGTTTCTTAAAACCGTGAACAAGTAAACGGGAATCATAGTTAGTTATAATTTATTCGTTGATGTAAAAGCGGCTTTTGCTGCAATTATATTTTTATAAGCAATTATAATTGCAATAATTATATTAAATAATTATCCTTTAATCTTTAATATAACTTTTGTTTATAATTGTGACCGTTTTTATTTATAAATTGACTAATTAAATAATTCTTACAAAAACTAACAATTTTTAGCCGGCAAAGTTTTAATTAGAAAATAAAGCAATTTTTACAAAAACAATACTTGTTAGCAAAAAAATATTTTAAACATTAATTAAACATATTCATTTCTACAGCACTGGAATAATACTAAAATAACAAAGCAAAGTTGCAATAACTTGAATTTCAAATGTTTATTTGATTACATTTATGCAAATTACGAGTTATGTAGGTTTAAAATATAAATTGCAATAATACCTGGATTAATGTGAAATGGATCTAGCATGTCATTTGGCTCCTCCATATAGACGTGGGTGTGATTGTGAAACTTTTCACAATAGGAATCATCGTTTGGATTGCATTCGTTATCAAACTCTAAAGTCTTGTTTAGAATTTCCATAACTTAGTCGTTATTATTACTACTTATGTGCTATAGATTGAGGAAATGAAAAATAGAGATTATATTTAGTTTATAATATAATTTTATATAATATTTGTTGCTCTATATGAGATTTCTATTAAAATATAAAAACATTATTTAAATAACATTATATTCAATATATTATACTAAAAAGTCTTTTCAAAATTTTTTTAATATACTTAATATAATTGTATAAATATAAGACGTTTTTTTAAAGAAAACTATAAATATTTTTAAAAATAATTCTTATTTTTATTATTGTATTAAAATCCAGTTCAGACTGAATGTACGTAAAAACCAATTACTGAATAAATGAACATGTATTATATGCCATATATATATATACTTATATACTGTATATATATTACATGTTTATTATATATATCTAATAATATATTCGACACAAAAATCGCCAATAATTTTATCCTTTTATTCGTTTCAAAAGAAATTTTTACAACAACACAAAGAAATCTTTTTTTAGACACATTTCCAATAGATCTCATAAAATCCTATTTAACGCAAAAATTGAGCCGAGAATAAGATATAGTTTAGAAGAAAAAATGTTTTGTTAACACAATTGGTCTCTAATATCAAATTTCAACAATAAGTGTAAACTAAGAGTAAAAATAATACAAAAAATCGTTTATTTATTCAATGGACATAAGAAAAGCAAAAAAAAAGTTAATAAATACAAAAATCCTATAAGTGTTAGAAATTTAATTTCAAGTAATTTCAAACACTTATATGTAATTAAGAACAAATATCTATAATAAACATTAACTTTGTTTTTTAATTAAAAAAATATAAGCTAGGCAATTATATGGAAATTATTACAATGATTGCACACATATTGTTTGGCATAATTCATATTTCGCTAAACCATCAAATTATGTGATATATAGTAATTAATTATATTTTTTGACAAATATTTATAACTTAAAATTTAACAGTTTATTTATCTAATCACCATGCTAATAATAGGAATGTGAGAAGTTGCACCACTTTTGCTAAATATTAATTCAAAATCCAAATAAAACTTATATATAAATCATATATATTATTCATTTATAGCGAATAAATAGCACATACTTTGAGCCATAATTCACACTCTTTTAAGCTTTTGATTCAATTCTTGAACAAAAGAATATTTATTAGAATAAAAGAAATAATAAAATAAAATAAAAATATAGAAAAAAGAATATTCTTAGCAATGAATTCTCAAATGCTCTCTATTCTCAAACACAGAATAAGTGTTATTATAAGAAACGAAGAAAAAATCTATTCAATAGCCCAGACATCAAAATCAAGACACGTTTGTGAGATATGACGACTGTTTTTGGTCGAGAATTTCGGTTTTCATTTCTTAACTCATATATTGTTTAAATGTTTATTCTATTCAATGGCTTAACTGTAGGTTTAAGTAAGAAATTTCGAGTTAGACTTTTAATGGCAGCAAATGGCTCTCTCTCTCTCTCCTGCTCTCTCTCTCCTGCTCTCTCTCTCTCTCTCCTGCTCTCTCTCTCTCTCTTTCCTGCTCTCTCTCTCTCTCTCTATCTTTCTCTCTCTCTCCTGCTCTCTCTCTCCTGCTCTCTTTCTCTCTCTCTTCTGCTCTCTCTCCCGCTTTCTTCCTCTTTCTCTCTCTCTCTCTCTTTCCTGCTCTCTCTCCCGATCTCTCTCTCCCGATCTTTCTCTCCTGCTCTCTCTCTCTCTCTCTCTCTCTTTCTCTCTTCTCAAGAGAATTATTTAATCGTATTGTTTGGCAAAAAATTCTTGGAGTAAGTGGGGGAAGGGGTAAGGGGGCAAAAAGTAGCAAAGACAAATTAAAGATTAGACTGCATTCAATAGGCCTTTAATGTAATTTGCACTTCAATGTCGTCATAAATATAGGAACGCATTAAACAAATGTACGTTCCCTAAATTAGCTTGATACCATTAAATCAAAAAGCTGTAAAAATGATGTAAATTTAGTTTAACTACTTGTAGAGACATTATCAATCGTTTTTCCTCAATACTATTTGCTCTAGCTATTTTGAATTTGAACTTTTGCCATTTATGCTATTATACTCTAGTTAGATTATAAATGTATTTTAGTGTTTTTTCAAGCTAAATTTTTATTACAAATTTAACTTAATTGGGTTGTTAACAAAATATAATTTTTAAAGTAATTAATTAAACTATACTATTAATAAATTATATTTTTATTTTTAAATATAAATTTTAATAATTTTAAATTTATTTTTGATATTTTACTTATATTAAAATAATTGTTATATATTTAAGTTTATGTACTAACGCATTATTTATACAAGGGCATAAAGTTTAAATTATTACATAGATAAGCTTTAAACTGCAATAAATATATATATAATTCGGACATGTTAATGTTTTTATTTCAAATGAGTTTACATTTATTGTTTAAATTATCTTGTTTTAATTTTAATGCAAATCAAATAAATATTTTTGATGATTACGAAACAAAACTTTATTGCAGTCTATATATAAAGTAAAAATAATAAAACATTCAAAAATTAGATTGTATAAAAGTTCGATAAATATTATAATTTTAGATTCTACAATTGAGAAAAAACAAAATACTGCTTGTTAAACAAAAAAGTTTGTCTGTTTTTTTTGCTTAGATTACAGTTTTCAATTCGTTTGCATTTATTTGGTTTAAAAGTTTTTACTATATTTTTAAAGTATCTATTTTATTTTATACTATTTTCACTTTTAAAAAATATATATTTCAATTAAAATTTTTGTATTTAATTTATTTTTTAATTTAATAAGTTTTCTTAAGTCTTGCCTGAAGTCTGTGATAAATAATATATTATTATAAATAGATTTAAGTACAACGAGTAAATAATCCTATTTTATAATTCAAGAAAATTTTCTTGATAATCTTTTAGAATTATTTTAATTTTAATTAAAACTTTAAACTAAAACAACAAATATATTTAAATATTTTTTTTAACGTTTTTATATAATATATTTAATACATTTTAAAATAATATTTTGTTTTTAGTTTAATATTTATATAAAAATACTTTTAATAAGTAATTTAAACTGCTAAAAATTTAATTATGTTTTAAATAGTCAAAATTAATATAAATTTTTATTAAATATATTGTTGGCTAGATTATACTTGTTTTTATTTATAAATTATAAAGCATACAAATACAAACAAATTGGTAGCATAAAAAATGTGCAGCAAAATTAATTAATCAAATCAAAATTTACAAAATCTAATTTTATCTAAATTTTTAAATAATTTTAAATTTATAAAAAAATAAGTCAAACCAAAGTTAAGTTATATTTATTTGTTTTTAAAAGTGATATAAACTTTAATAATATATGTTTTAAAACTTATTACATATTTACTTTAATCTCAATAAAATTGCTAAGTTAACAATCACAATAAAAAAAGATTTATAAAAAAATTGTACCTAGATTATTAAAAGAAAAAAATTGTACAAAAATATTCTATTTATACTAAAAATAAATATATTTAAGAAATATTGCCAAAAAATAGTAAAATAAGTCATTTTTTAAATGCACACTTTAAATGTTGCTTGGTTTACTTATTTTTTCTTATATACAGTATTTGTTTGAGGAAAAGAAATGTTTTGAATAGTATTTTTTATATTATTTGTTTGAAAACAATTTTATCATTTAACTCATTGATACAAAGAGTGAAGCAAACTATTGGTTAATAATTTAGTAATTGATATATACTACAGATATCTATTTGAATGCGTTTAATATTTTATTTAAATAGAAAAAATGTATTGATTTTTGACTATATGTACTATACAGTGGATTTTTTTAAACCTTATACATAATTTTCTATTATTTAAAACAATTTATTTGCAATATTATAGTACAGATATAAAAGTTTACAATTTAAAGTGCTATTTTATATTCAACTTGTTAAATATATATTTAATAAACTTACTTGTTAATGCTTTAAAACAATTTATTAAAAAAACTTATAATTTAATTAAAATTATTTTAAAATAATTCGGTGCTAAAATTTAACAATTAAAAAATCTATGTCAAATTTAAAAGTTGGTTTGATAAAATAAATAAATTAATAATCCAAATAAGTTTATACGGTTTATGATTTATAGCGATAAAAGAATAACTTTATCTAGATAAACATGTTTATTTAAAAATGGTATTTTTCTTAAAATAAATAATTATATAAATGACATTGTAGTAGCATTGTAGCATTGTAGCTTAGATAACTATTTACTATAAATATTTATGTTATTCTTCAAAACTTTATTTTTATTTTAATGAATTTAATAAATATGTGCAAGTTAAAAGTAAAGTAACTTCTTGTTTTCACTATTTACTCTTTCGTGACATAAAACTAGAAAATAAAGCATTTGTTGAATAAAACATAAATAAAAGATTAAATAGACTTGTGTGAGTTTAGCCGAACTATTTCAGCTGGCACAAACTTTACCCAAACTTTCAATACATTATTCACTACTATTAAATAATAATCAGTTTTTCAATGTTTTCAAAAATAGTGTATATTTTCAGTACTGTTTGATTCGGTTGAATGAAAGATAGGTTTTCATGCTTTGGGTCAAAACAACATTAATAAAGAAAAGAGGAAATGAGAGGTGAGGTGAGGAGAGAGAGAGAGAGAGCAGAGAGAGAGAGAAAAGATGAGAGAGAGAGAGAGCGAGAGAGAGAGCGAGAGAGAGAGAGAGCGAAAGAGCGAAAGAGAGAGAGAGAGCGAGAGAGCGAAAGCGAGAGAGAGAGCGAAAGCAAGAGAGAGAGCGAGAGAGAGCGAGAGAGAGAGAGAGCGCGAGAGAGAGCGAGAGAGAGCGAGAGAAAGCGAGAGAGAGCGAGAGAGAGCGAGAGAGAGCGAGAGAGAGAGAGAGAGAGAGAGAGAGAGAGAGAGAGATTTGTTAGTTTTTAATATAATAGCAATTTTTTGGTTATTTTACTATTCGTTTCGCTTCCATTAGATATTATTTTGTGATTTTTTTCATCCCTTCGGGTCTTTTAGAGCAAAAATTATTATTAATTCAATTTTTGCGTATTTTGTTAAATATTGCAGTATTTGCACTACTCTTATATTTTTATGTTTTCTAAACATCAATATTTCTTAAGGTTTTATTTTTTAAAAATATTTTTAATATATTACAAAATGTAATTTAATATATTCTAATAAAATAAACAAAAATTTTTATATACAAGGTATAAATAAATAAAATCAAGTTAGTTAAAAAAATATGCATGCTAGTAATATTTATATTAATTTGTTTTAATAATTTATTATTATTTATTTTTTAGAAAACTTTAAAATGTTTTACAAAAATTAAATATTTTTATGAAAAATAAATTCAGAATTTATGCAAAAATGTCTAAAACATCAAAAACTTTGATTTTAAAATTTATTTAAATTAAATTTTAACAAAAATTCTATTTTAATTACAACCGAAAGCATGAGCTGTAAGTGTGCACTGAATTAATAATTTTATTATTCGGTTAAGTGTTTCGATTCTGAGTTTAAAAATTTATTTACTGCTCAACAGAAGAACTTAAAAATGCTTTTAGTTTTCGCCACTGAAGACAACATTTTCGAAAAAATAAATTTTAAAACAAAAATTTGAAAAATTCACAATTTATGAGAAAAATTAACCCAAAAATAGTTCATTAAAAGTACTTAAACTTAATAAACAAAACATTTTTGTCATTAAATTATTAGTTTTTATAAAACGAAAATTTAATATTTGTTAGTCATTAAAAAGTTAATTATTTTATAGTCTCTAAAAATGCATTTAAAGTTAATTTTTCCGTTAAAAAAGTTATTTAAGTTTAAAACATTTTATTGTCATATAATTAGCTAGATAATAAAGTTTGAACTTTAATTTGTTTCGAGTTTAATTATTAGGTCTGTAACTAGAATGCAAAAATTAAGATTAAGATATAATCTCTTATCTTAATTTTTTTTTGCAAAAATTAAAATAAATTACGTCAAATAAAGCGCACTTGATAAATTTACAAAGTTATAAAATCTAATTAAAAAACAAAATTTTAAATAAAATTTATTAAAAATTTTATTTTAAAAATAAATTTAACATTAATTTAATACAAATGTTATAAATGTTTGAAAACTGTTTAAACAAATTGGTTTGAATTTAAATTTCAAATAAATAAAATAAAATTTCTAAACTAATAAAATTTTTACCTATATTTCAAATTTATAAAAACACCTATATCACCTATAATTTTATTTATTAATAGTGCTAATTTATGCGAATTATTATCATGATCAAACTTGGCTTTCATTTGATAACATTTCGTTTGAAAAATGCATTCAATCGATAAGTTTTGAGAATAGCGTCGAAAATGTTTTTGAATTCTGAGAACAGACGTGTTGTCAGACTTTTAGTGGTAATGCAATTAAATGAATACGAATTTAAAAAATTACTTATTTAAATTTAATCTTCATTAATAGTGCATGCTTAATGACAGCCTATATATATATAAATATATAATTATTTATTTTAAAATCCGCATCCAATGAGTCACTGACAGTAGTGACTAATCGAAAGGCAATTAAAACGTTTGAAATCAAATATAAATTATTTAAATAAAATTAAATTCAAAAAATTTAATACAATTTTAAGTAAAAAAAATAGTCAGCAAATTGTAAAAAAAATAAAAAACAAAAAACACAATAAAAATATCAAAAAAATCTGATCTAAACAAAAAATAGTTGTAAAGAGAATAGGAGTCGAAAAAAGAGTGAATTTATTAAAAACATATGAATTGTATTCTATATCTGGAAAAACCGAAACCAGAATTTCGAGCCTAAGCTATGGCCACACACTCACACACAAACTCATCTGTAATTCTAATACCTATTCCATAGTATACATACATCTCTAAACCTCTGGTCTCTCCTCTCATACCAATTATATTCAGCTGTTATTTCCCGTCACATCGTTGCTCTTATTTTTTCTTCATTCTTGCTCTTCCTTTCGGGTTTGTAAAGCCATTCCTGTCGATAGCGAACACAACAATTGAAAAAAATACATATTAAGCAAAAAACCGTTTTCCATAATTGAATTGACATGTTGCATTAATGTTTTTATTGTTTTATTGTTATTTTTATGCAAAACCGTAATCGAGTGTACAGTTTGATTGAGAATTTTCTTTTTTCTCCGATTAATGTTTAACACATTTTTCCCGATTCTATCATTTGGTTTATTACTGGTATTGCCTGTAATTGAATTGAGTGTTGAGTTGAAGTCGGAATAAAATCGAAATAAAAAACAAAACACTTCTAAACACTCGTATGCCTTGAATACGGCAGTAGTGCTCGTCTTTGAGCTCTTCTGAAGGTCCGTCTTCTCCTCCTATTCCTCCTTTTCCTTCTATTCCGCCTATTGTCTACTAAATGAATAAATGTCTTAAGGATTAGAACGAGGAGAGAGAGAGGGGGGGAGAGGAGGAACAATCTGGGAGAGAGCAAACTAAATTTTTCCAATTATAATTGCAACTAATGTATATTTAGAATTAATTTAATTAACAATTACAAAAGTATGCTAGCTTATTAATTTTTTATTTACTAATTTAATTTGTACTTGTTCTTATTTTTAATTTCTAAATGAGAGAGAGAGAGAGAGAGAGAGAGAGAGAGGAGAGAGAGAGAGAGAGAGAGAGAGAGAATGGAATAAACTTGGAGTTAGAGTAGAGCCGAGAGCCAGCAATGCCTCATCAAAAGCCCTGCTGTGATGTGACCAGAATTTTCCTACTCTTTCACAAACATTATTAAACAGACAATACGTTTCTTATGTAATAGTTCTGTATATCTGTTCGATGCGATTATAGCGCGAAAAAAGCGAATAAATTCTTAGCTTAAGACTCAACTCCGGCCTTTCTTTATGTTTAAGTATTTATTTTTTCAATGAGTGGAAGAAAACTATTAAAACTAATTTATTACCAGATATTAGTTGATCGCTAACACCATTCTTACAGCAAGAGATGCAGTTCTGCAGTCAAATAGTATTTAAGTTTTTTTCGAATACCTTTTTTTGCTATCTTTTTCGATCGGGTTCTCCGAATCGATGATAAATTTGAATTTTATTTATTATATTTTTATGAAATGCATTTTTACGCTTTGAAATATAAATTTTGTTTTTTATTATTCCATTGAACTGTTTTCGACAAACAAATAAAAAATATTTCCAAAGCCTTAAACTTTGCTAAAAGAGGTCGAAAAATATCTAAAATACATATAAACTTCAAAAATCAAATCTCGATATATTTGAAAAGCCATATAATTCAACAATTTATTGCTATATTGAAAACTTAAGACAATTTATCGATATTTGTGAAAATTTTGTTGTTTTCTTAAAAAGAGATTAAGTACTCAAAAAAATACTAATAATAATAACAATAATAATAATCAAAAAACTTTTGACAAAAATAACAATTTATGCCAAAAGTTAATAAATTCCTGAACTGTCAGACAAAAGCCGTGACGACTAAAAATTCGAGAGCCAGAGGACAGTATTGGGCGGTTAGAAGAGCACCTGAATAGAGCACAGGTAGATAAGAACCGAAATATTTATGCCAACACAAAGTTTAGCAACAATTTCCTATTCCACTGAAAAACGCATTGATTATCGCAATACTTATCGCTTGTATTGCATTATAATATACGCAATGATTAAAATTCAAGACATAATAGAAATGCAGAAAAAACTGCTAAAAATTTAATACGTTTTTCTCACTTAAGACTTATTTGGTGTTCACACCCAAACTCAAAAGTATGAGAAGAGAAGAGAAGAAAAAACACAAATTTTTCCGAAACACAAACTGATAGATAGATTGTATGCATTAGTCTCATAGCGTAGTCTTCACTCATAGACTTCTCGCCCGAATATAGTCATTGAATATCCGAATACAGATCGAAATGTAAGCCTAAAATTGGGCCTAAATTCAGGGCTAAATTTGTTTTCACGGCTGGAATTCCAAACTTCTATTTTATTTTAATAGGGATTTGGTTACGGATTTCACGTTTATCTGTAAATTATTTTTTTTTCACTCTTATATGATATGCCGTTTGGTTTTGGTTTTGGAATTTTTTTTCTCTCTTCTGTACTCTATTCGGATCGGAGCATAAAATTAATTTCAATCTATTCTATGACCCAAACGCCGGAACATTGGGTGGATTTGTGAACTGAATTTGTTTTTAATGGAATTTTTTTTGATTGATAAAAATTACTTTTGATTTTTTAGCTTATCAATTTTTTTGTTTTACAGTTGAATCAATCATCTTTTTAAATGTGATTTTTGTTGTTTATATGTCATCTCATTTATAAAATTTATTTAATAACAAATTTTTTTAAAACAAATTTAATCTAAAAATTGGTTTTAATTAAGAATTTTATTTTTACTCATTTCAAGAATTTACTTAATGTTTAAAAATAATAAACATTTCAAACATTAAATGTATTTAAAAAATAAAAGAATTTAAGATAAAAAATAAGAGAATTCTTATTAAAATGTTAAAATTAAGCTTAAAAACAAAATTAACTAGATTAAAGCAACAACAACAAAAAGTATAATACATAGACGCTAATAAAATAGATAAAAGTTAACTTATTTATCATGTTTGTTTTACAACATTAAAGATTAGAATTGTATAAAAAACAGAAATTTATAGTTTAAGAAATAAATACAAATTACAAAAAATTGCCAAAACCTTAATTGAAGTTATATTAGACATCGATTTGTATTGTTTAGCGGCGACTAAATTATAATAAATGGTTTTTTATTACATTATTTGTGGATTTTTATTATAAAAAAGTCGTCTCTTTCTAAGTCAATAAGAATAAAGCGGAAGAAAAAAGTTTTGTTTTTATTATTATATGACTTAAGTCTTAAGACAATTGTATCGTAAAATCGAATCTAAGAGACAATTGATAGAAACAAAATTTACAACATTTACAACAAATTTTATATAACACCAGAAACTCATAAAATGTTTCGTTTAGTTTATTACAGTTCGGGAGTTCTCTAATAGAAATCAAATAATCGAAAAATCTTTTTATATAAATATTTTAATAATTTTTAGTAACTTTTAGTAACTTTTTGTTTAATGAACTTAAAATTTAATCAAATTTTTAAATGTTATCCAAAAAAAACCAACAAATTCTATAAAATGAGAGGAAATAAAAAAAACAAAAGTTTAGGAAAAAAATTCAAAATCAAAAGTTAAGACAAACTGAAAATTCATTTACGGAAACATTTTTCTCAATTTAAGTGTAAATGAAATCAAACAAAAAAGAACCGAAAAATCATTCGAAAGACAAAAATCAATTCATTCGGAATCAGGAATTGAACGGAAGAGCAAAGCAAACGCTAAACGAAAAATATATTAATGTCTAAAAAATCCCAATTTTTTTCATATATTTGTTGCCTATGTATACGAAGCGCACAGTTATCTCATATTAGACGCTATTCTTATTCGGGATTTGTATTCGGAATACCCGCTGAGTGTCTGTTATGAGTCTAATATCACATTTTGGGTGAAAACAGTTGGAAATCTTTTTTTCTTAAATGACTTAAATATTTTTTTAAGCCTCGATATGGGCTCTAAAGTTCTGATAGATATTAGACATTAACTGTACTATAGCTGAAAATTTCTTAATGTTTAGATGCGATGAAAATATTTGGATTTTTTTTGTTTGAAAACTAATTTAAAAATTTTATTTATGTATTGAATATATTGTTTTCCGTTGTTTTTAGCACTCATTTGATGAGTTAATAGTTTTAAAATGTTTTTTCTCTTAACAACTGGTTTTTGTTTTACTGTTTAATTCAAAAATATTTAAAACATTTGAATTTTTATAACATTTCGGAATAATATTAACTAAAATATGTAGTTTTAATATATTCAGTAATAAAATAATTTTTAATATAAAAACTTATTAAAAATTAAACTTAAAATAAAATAATTTGTCTAGTCATATTTATAATTTGACATGCTTGCTATTTTTGCATTAAAATTCTAACACATTTTAGATTAAATTAAATTAAATTAAGTTTAAATTCTATAAATTCTAATTACTTCAAAAAATAAATATATTTAAAAACACAGAATAGTATATAAAATACAAATAAAACAAAAACAAAAATCATAAAAATAATTTGCTAAGATCAAAAATAGGTCACAATAAAGAAAATCAAAAAAACTATTTTACAACAACTATTAGAGAAAACAAATTTCAATTAAGAAAAAAAAGTGTAAAAACCCAAAAAAAATAATAAAACAATTTTACGACAAACAAGAAAAGAGTTTATATATACCATAATATAGCTTAAGTAAAATAATCATGTTGATGAAATGTTAAAACACATTCGGTCCTAACATGCCTGTCTGTACAGAAACTAATTAAACGCAAAATTCTCGTTAGGTTTTAAAAATTACCTAAAATTTTTAAAACGCTTTTTGTTTAACATCAAAACAAATGCCTTTTTTCCTAAGTCTTCTCCTATACCTCTCCCAACACAACCCATAAAATTAAGCCTAATATCTAATTTATAGGACCCAACACATACCGACCACACTGTGCTCTTTGCACAGGTAACCCAATAGCGCCCGGAGGGCACTAGTAGGTAAAAAGCGCTTGAAAAGGCTCCTAATGTACAGTAAAACCTGTTTAACGCAAATAAATCAATTGATTTTTTTGTTGTCTTGGCGTTAGGTTTAAGAGGAACTGAAGAGAAAAATAATATTATTTCCAATAATCATATATTAGAGGCTTTAAAAAACACTAATGAAATAAATTAAATTCATTACTAAATAACATAAAACTTTTTTTTCTCTTTTAGTTATGTCTTTCGATCGATAGCCAAATGACTAGTATTTTATGCGATTTGATTGCAATTAATTCATAATTGCTTTGAAATGTATTTAAATAGTTTTTTGAGAACTTTTTTTTAAACTTTTTAAATAATTTTTTAGTTTTACTTTTCAATCAATTTATTCAAATGTCGGATCGAATTGGTTTCACTGATTTTTTTTGTATTTTATTTTTGTTTCTAATTACCCATTAATTATTCAAGACATTTTGAAAAAGTTGTATTTTAAAAAAATTAAAATATTTTTGAATAATAAATAATAATTTAATAAAAATTTTAAAATATAGTCTAAAGCCTATAATTATGATAATTATAAACAAAAATCAAATTAACTAAAGGTAACGACGAATAGATAAAAAATACTTTTAGTCTCTCTCTCTCTCTCTCTCTCTCTCTTGCTCTCCTGCTCTCCTGCTCCCTCTCCCCCTTCTATCTCATTCTCACTCAGCTCTCCCGTACTCTAAGCTCAGGTACTCTTGAAGTCAATCGATCAATACATATCACCCCTAACTCAACTAACATCCCAATCCCCGCACCGGGATTTCGTCGCCCATCCTCTCACCGGGTGTTCACTACTTCTGAACTAAAGATTCTTTTTGTTTCAAAATTTAAATATATTTTTTAGTCTTCGCCTCTAATAGACAAACACTGGTCGAGAGCCCCCCTATCATTAAATGCTAACTATTGGGAGACTCAGACAAATGCCTTCTCTTGTCATTACTCAGTCTTACGTTATATACATCAATATACATATAGCCGGCCCTCACTCTCACAGCTTCCCCCACCTCCCGTCCCCCAACTCAACACAACTGTGTGACGGACTGTCCCCTCACTATCAGTGCTAGAGTTTGCAGTTGTTGTAAAAATTCTAATGAATTTTCATTCATTTCGTTTTTTCCTTTCATTTTGAATATCATTTTTGTTGTGTTCTTATAACACAACAACTCTCTCGACAGCACTGGTATTATTGCCCAGTGCCGGTGCGCTGGGATTATTGTTGTCGGCTCCTTTTTCTTGTTGTTTGATATAAAGAGTAAGAATTTTTTTCTCTTCTTTTGATAATTAGATTTGTTTTTGTTGTTTACGACAATATATATAAAGTTTTTTTTCTATTGCTGTGTAATAAACAATTGAAAAATTTATTTCCCTATTATTGAGAGCTTTTTTTCAAGTGTTTGGCCGCTATTGTATGCTTGAGCCCACTCTTACACCTAATGCTAAATATACTTTGAGTTAGTCTTTGGTTTAAATG
>JAQFXP010001166.1:0-21172 GCA_034693685.1 Belba bartosi
GAGCAGGAGAGAGAGCAGGAGAGAGAGCAGGAGAGAGAGCAGGAGAGAGAGCAGGAGAGAGAGAGCAGGAGAGAGAGCAGGAGAGAGAGACTGTTAGGTCTTATCCACTTCATAACATGACAAAGAATGCAGTGCTTAGTGAGAGAGTGAGAGAGAGTTAGAGAGAGACCTAACGACTAGTACTACATATTAGAAGCCAAGAGTGTAAGTGAAAGACCAACAAATTGAGGGCCATTTACGCGTCTTGTAGTTTAGCCTTAAATGCAATGTATTGGCGCTGTATTGGCACTGTATTGGCGCCGCACCACATATGCATCACTTAATCTATTCGAGTTCGAGAGCACAAAAATGCTATAAATGTTGTCAACACTGTTTACACCTTTATATTAGAAGAATAGGTTCGCTATTTCCCCACTACTCAGTAACAACACTTAGTGCCACAAATAATCAATAGATTGTTCGCAGTTTGTATTCATTACTCTCACAATCATTTCAGTTATAATTTAGATTAACAGAGATTTCAGTCTTTTTTGGCTAATAATCCAAATCTAATGAATGATTTCTAGTGGAGACTAACTAATAATGAATACAAATGTAATATAACATCAATAGCAGTGGGAAAGAGAAAAATATTTAATTTATAATTTGAGTCAATATTTGCAAAATTGGTAGTTTTAATCAATTTTGTGTTAGGCTTTGCACGCAATCATCGATTGGGAATTAGTGACATTAATAGGTATATCAGTATATATATATATACAATATATTAAGGCTTAGTTCATACAATACTTGTATAGCTTTTGTATAATTTCTAAAATGACGCGAATTTGCGCTCAAATATTGACCGAAGCCGGAAGTCCACCCAATACTGTGTTTAAGGTTTTGATCCCCCGATCGAAGCGACTGTTGAACAGAATATAACGTTTAGAGCAATTCTCAATAGCGTTTTGCGCACAACTGAGCGCCTAATGAAACGTATATTCTTTTTCATCACTTTTCATCAATTGGTTTGCATTAGTGAAGGCAAAACTCATCGCATCTTTCATTCTCTCTCTCTATTTTGTGTATAATGCGAGCCCTTTCATGCCTGGTTGAGAACACAGCACATTCAGCACAACAAAATTGAATTGTGCCACTCCACTCAACTCAACTCAATGTTTTCTTCCAACCCTATTCTCCTCTCTGTGCTCGCAGTTAGCGTTTCTCGAGATATATACTGTATATACATTTTTATAGCTCTTGTCGTATACGGTATAACTGGTCTTAAGTTCACTGCTTTGCCTACAATAATACAGTATTCTCAATGTTATTGAATCAGACATCATGTTTGCTGTCGTCTATCCGTTCCGCTCCTTTCCTCTCCTTTCCTCTCCTCTTCTCTACAGCTCTTCACAGCCAATATCGTCAGCACAACCAACACTACCATTACTTCAACATTCAATTAACAGTTCTTTTAATTTGTTCCAAATTAAGTTAATTAAAATTCTTAATAAACATATAATTAATAAAATTCTATTAACAAATAATAATGATTTCATAAAAATGTTTTATTCTGGGCTCTCATGGCATCAAATTCTATATAATATTAATACTACTATTGATAATACATATAAAATGACAATTAAAATATAATTTATTTTTAATTTCCCGAGAGATTGACGTCTATTTGCAAATAACTTAATATAGTTTCACTCAATTTATTTGTTTTTTTTCTGTAATCTAAACATATATTGTATAATAGAAACACTGAAAAATGAATTTAATATATTTATACAAAATCATTGATTTGCACAATAATGTCAACTATTTATAAATTTAATTTTGTTTATGTAATGTCGGAACAGCGGATCGATGCACTAGTAGTACTTTACTCTTCTAATCCTTCACTTATTTAATCCTCTGTTTATCATCAAACAGAACACCGAAGAAGAAGTGCATTCATTCAAAGTGTGAATAAATGAAGAGATTTTTATTTATTGAATTACTTTCTCTATAACCAAAGCTAAAGCAAACAATCGATTCAAAAGAGTTCAGAATTTATATTATTACTGCAATTATAAACTCTACAGCTCTTAGTCAGTTCATCTCTACCGCATCACTACATCACTCGAATTAAGCCTTTTTTGGGGAACGTTCGCCGTTTTCGCCAATACTTTCCTCTTTATTTGACTTATTATTAGACGAACTTTGAGCCCCGGGAGTAGAGGACAGATGATGTGCCGTTTGACGCAATATCTCTAACATTGAGTGTTGTTGTTGTTGCTGTTGTTGTTGTTGTTGGTGTTGAACACCTGAGTAATGGATATGATTAGATGGAATGATGGGTGGATTAGGTGCACCTATTTTATGCGAATGAAGAGGTGTCGGACTAAATCTTCCCGAGTGATTGCCATTGGAACTGTTGGGCCAAAAGTGAAGCATATAAGCGGACAATAGCGCAGAACTCCACGGATTGGCCATTTGTTTGGACAATGGACTCGATTGCGACAAATTGATAGAACTCGGATGGAGTGGTGATAGTGGCGATGAAGGTAATGGAGTTTGACTCAAGTTAAGGGAATTCCAGAAACTATCTCCGATTCCATTATTGATTGCACCGATAGAATGCATTGGCGGTGAACTGATCGGAGTCTGAAGTAGTGCTGAAGGACTGACATAAAAGAAATCATTGTTTCGAACGCAGTTCGGGTCGAAATTATTGTTGAAGTTAATCGATTGGCTCGGATTCGAACCGTTCATATATGGCGGAGGACTGTCACGACCTAATGCTTTCTCTCTTTTACGCCATTTCGCTCTAATTCGACATAAAATTCAATTATATTAATAAAGAATTTATAACTAAATATAAATATATTTTTA
The DNA here is from genome assembly GCA_034693685.1 of Belba bartosi. Classification (NCBI taxonomy): domain Eukaryota; kingdom Metazoa; phylum Arthropoda; class Arachnida; order Sarcoptiformes; family Damaeidae; genus Belba; species Belba bartosi. Next base: position 2,860 of record JAQFXP010001166.1, read on the forward strand.
CCTTCGATTTTGAAACCAAACCTAATAATAATAATAATAAGAAAAATTAATTGAATTGAATTTTAAATCAATTTTCTCTATATTTAATAACTTTCCAAATCTATAGAATTCTATAAAATGAATAGAAATCTATATTAAAAAAAAACAGAAAATTCGAAAATTTAATTATATAACAGACTCTATCTTTAATTGATTCTATTTTTGTAATTCCAGGAAATTTTGCAAAATATAATTTTTTGCGTTAAATACTACAAAACATTCAAAGATTTGCTTAACGCAAATATATATTAAATTTTGAAAATTTTATATAAAGAAAGCATGCAATATATTACGAGAAATAAAAAAATATTCTTTATATAAATTATTATTATTTTAATAAATAATAATTTAATCTTTAGTAAATTTGAGTTATTCGAGGCTTTGTTTCTAAAATTATACTGTATTTAAATAATATGCAATTTGTTATAAATTGTTTTATTTTTGGCTAATCTTTTTCAAATGAATAGAATATAAATTTTTTAACTCATTAATACAAAGATTGTCAAAAATTGTTATTAATTTAAAAATGTTTAAATATTCTATGGATTTATTTTAATAATAAATATTTTTGTTTAATTAAATTGTTTGATAATTCACTTATATTCTCATTAATTATAATAAATGAAATTAACTTTTCATTGAAGTAATCCAATGAAAATGTTATATTTTTAACTTAAATATAAAACTTTTCAAATTAATTAGTCTAATGCGTTGTTAAGTTTACTTCTAAAAAAGTTTATCAGATTTAAATCATTTAATATAAAATACTGACATGTTCTAAACATTTGAATCAAACATCAATTTGAGTAAAAAACAAGTAAATTATTGAATGATTTGCTGAGCTTTAAGTAAAACATGAAAACAAAATCTGATATAATATCAAAAAAATCAATCGAGTCTTTTGAGAAACAAACAAATATCTGATGCTATCATATAGAGCAGGGATTAAAAGATTTTAAATGACTCACTAAGTTGTACTGTACTGAACAGAATTGCAATTTTTACTATATTAAGCATTAGTATATCTGAGCGGCTTATAAATCGCTTCACTAATTGGCAAAGCAATAGATCATTGCCTTGACTTCGATCCAACTTTTTTTATATTAACAAAAATACAGAATATATTCTTTACTAACATTTTTTTTTTATAAAACTGACGAATAAATTATGTGTAAGTAAGGGATGGGCTCGTTGTGTAACATTCGGAATTTTTGGTTCATCATGCTTATGAAACTTTCTAGAGTTTTTTTTTGGATATTATATTTTCTAATTTTTACAATTTATAAAATTAAATCCAATTTTTAGTAAGTATTGAATAATAGTTTTTCTAAATGTAAACTTTTGAAGATTTGCAAAGCTAATTTTTTTTATAAAAAAAAAGTTTAAATAAATATTTTGTCTTATTAGCTCAATATTGCATAAATAGTAAAAATTTAAATACAAATAAAAAACTAATTCCAAACTAATGATTCAAAATAATAATAATAAAATATAATGATTTATGTGTGTTTGCTGTATTAAGTTATTCATTGTTTGGCAAAATATTGTTTAAAATCAAAAGCTTTTAAGTAATAAAAATAAATTATTTAATAAATTAAATTTAATATTTTGAATTAAAACTATAAAAAAAATAAATTAATAAATACAATATCATTTGCATATCTATTAATATGATTCATTACTATAATTATAGTCTTATCAAAGTCTTAATTTGTGACAACATTTAAAATTTTATAATATTAACAGAAAACTCGACTCTTTATATAGATTCAAAATTTAACTAAATTTAAATATTAAAAACTTTTAATACTTTATTCTAATACTGTTTTCATTAAATTAATATAAAATTTTATTTTGAAAACAAATAAATGAAACTGAATGACAGACCTGAACGCGCGCTTCACTCAAATCCAGTCTTAAAGCTAATTCTTCGCGAGTGAAGACATCCGGATATTGAGTCTAATGTATGAAATAATTTTGAAAATGTTTTGAATTAATACAGTAATAGCATTAATAGCATCAATGCATACCTTCTCAAAAGCTCTTTCCAATTGATGTAATTGAAAAGTAGTGAAAGTGGTTCTACTCCTCCGTATTTTGCGGGGTCTGTCCATTTCGGTACACCTCTCGAGATCGTCCGTTTCGTCTTCATTCAAATCCGAAGTCGAATCATTAACTTTGTTCAACTGCTGACCTTTGACCCCAAACTCGTCGTCTTAATCAAAATTTGATGAATTAGTGATTAACAGAAAATAAAGTTATAATATTACAAATACCCGAATAATTGTCTGAAGTCTGTTTCGATTCATTTTTGTCCAAACCTTTCAACTCATTAGTAGTGATACTCTCATGTAATTGATGACCACTTTTCACATGTTTTCCGTTGTTCAGCAACTGTTCGATACAAAACACAGAAGAGCGGGAAGGGATGGGAAGTACGCTCTTGAGAGAGAGACTGTCGTCTGATTGACACAACACTTGCTTTTTGATCGAAGCGTTTGAGTTAATAGTATTAATGTTGTGATTAATTATATCATTGGAGTCAACACTGGGAGACATCATTGCTTTGTGTGAATCCAATCGAAGCAATGTTTGAAAAGTTGTGAAACGGACTCAATATAAACCGAATATAAAAGAGAAGAAGCGCTGCATTCTATGGCTGCGAAAGCATTCTTATCCTTTCTGTTGAGTTGTTTAAAATCAATGAAATAAGAGTTGCTTTTTGTTATAGTTTTGTTGATGTGATTGTGAATAAGTTATTTCAGCTGAATATAAAAGGCACAGACAGTGAGTCAGTAAGGATTTGGTTGTCAACGCAATCATTTGTGAACTCAAGAAGAGTTATCGTCATTTGGTTTGGTCTCCAAATTGATGTGTCTTTCGGTTCTCAAACTCGTCCAAACAAACGAATGAATATTTCTTAGCAATAAGTCATACACTTAAGGACCACAAAAAACTTTTTATTTTATTTGCAATAATTTTATATAATATAAATCAGATTCTCTGAGCAATTCGTATGCATTTTTCAATTGGTTTTAGTTTTGGCACAACTGATGGAAACCGAGTTTAGGTCTAACAGAGAGTGACAGAGAGTGACAGTTCTTTGCAAGCGTTCAGCCAATGCGATGACTGCGAGCTCTGTCTAAGTGTTTGTGAGTTTGTATGTATGCATAACAGACATTACACAATAGACTAAATATCCCGTTAACACAATTAGCTTCTAATACAAATAGCACTACTGGGAAGGGAAGGCAAGGCAAGAGAAGGCAAGAGAAAGCAAGAGAAGGCAAGAGAAGGCAATTGAAGAATATTTTAATGAAATGTGGCTCAACTCAAACCCATACAAATGATTGGTCCTCTCGTTCTACGCCTACAGTATTACTCGAGTTTGTCTTCGCCTCAGATCGATAGACCCGTTCGGATCTCAACGAATACTCTATTCACTGAAAGTATATTAACTTATTTTCCTTTAAGTGCTATTTCTTCGGTAGCTCTTTACCACTCCGTAGCCCTACTATAACGAGACTCCGTAGCCCTACTCTGCCTTTCCTTCGCTGCAAATTACAGTACTTCTAAAGCAGTCAAAAGTCGTTAGTTTTATCCGAAAATTCTTTAAAATATTAATAAATGTGCAAAAACTTGACAAAAATGAAAATTGACTCCAAATTGTGTTTGTTTTTCTAAACACTCAAAACAGCAATTTCTTAATAAAAACAAATAATTAAAGTTTAGTTGAGTTAAGCAAAAGTAACTGTTTTGAGGCATTTCACCGACGACTCAGTCGGTTCACTCAAAGCAAATCTATTTTGAAATGCTTTGACACAAAGTCAACAAATAAACAAACATTATATCGATTTTGTAATCAATTGACTTATAATTATAACTTAATTGAGAAACACTTAATAAGTTAAATTATAAATATCATATCAAATTAAAAATTAGCATTTTAAAAATCAGTTTTATTTCTTAATATTAAATGCTTAATTAAGTTTTATGGTCTAATTTTTTAAATTTAGAATTAAAATTTGCTATTTATTGGTAAAAGTATTTATAAACATGGTTAATCAAGTTAAGGGGTGTACAGCCAAAATACCAAGAATATAGATTATGAAAATTTGGCAAATACCCACCTGAGTTTCGTGAAGAAATATAGATACTTTCTCTCTGTTTTGTTGGCATATTTTTGTGGTTTTTGGTCAAAATTAGAAAGTTTTCTTTAAATTGGTGCAATTGATTAAATTTACTCTGAGTCTAGTTAAATTTGGTTAAATTGCAAAAAATGCTTGTTATTTTGCACTCTCATACAGTATACCCCATTAAGGTTTTGGAAAAAAATTATTATTTTGCTCCTATCTATACTACTTAACTCGGTCAACTTTGGCTAACCCTAATAACCGAAAAATAAGATTTAGAACTTAATTTGTTTACTATAACTTAAGTCTATAAGTCTAAAACCTAAATTGTGTTAAATAATAGTAATTGTTAAATATTAATTATTGTAAAATTAAGTTTTAGTACTTATTCTTTTAAATAGTAAGTGTAAAAAATTAACTAAAAATCAACAAGTTAATTTAACTTATTTTATTGTTTATCTATAATAATACTTAAGCATATTTTATTTTTAATTATATTTATTAACAAATTAAAAAATATCACAAATTAAGTTTATTATCAAAATTTATCCGGTGATACTTTTTTTAAATAAACGCCCTTGAATATTAATATTTTTTGTGTAAAATTTTACAAATTTAAGTTTTAAATAAAATCATTTCTATATTAAAAATAAGAAAATATAAGCAAAAATTTAATTACCGTAATAATATCCCCACATATACCGGCATGCCGGTATAAGCGAGGAAAAAATAAGGTTTTTAACACATGACTTCATTTTAAACTTTATTTTTAAATTATTAAATTAATATATTAAATTTTAGTTTAAAATTAGACAAAAACTAATCTCAAATTGCATAAAAATTAATCCATCTATTAACTTTGTATTTAATTGTTGCAATTAATTGTAAATACTAATCAAACAAATTTTTTATATTAAAAAATTTCCTTGCTTTATACCGGCATGCCAGTAGAGACCTTAAAGCCATTTTAGCAAAAATGGTCATCCTTGCCTATACAGGCATGCCGCTATATGTGGGGTATTATGGTAATTAAAATTTTAATACATTTTTGATGAAATGTATATAAAGTTTTACCATGTAACTTCCTTCCCCGCGGAAGCTTTATTAGAAACGAAGAAAAATTATATCACATTATTATTAATATCACATAATTTATGAACAACAAAGAAAAAAAATTAAGACTATTAATAGCTTAAAAATCATGTTCTTTATTAAGGACAGGGGAAAAATTAAATCTCTATTAATAAACAAAGAAAAATATATCATAAGTATGTTGATAGTAAAGTGAAATGGACTAAAAAGCATAAGAGATAGATTGTTAATAAATGCAAATAAACTGGAAAATATGGATAGAAATCAGTATAGCTTATATGATTAAGTTGTTAATGAAATAAATGGGTATATTAACTACAAATTGGTGTAGCTTGAGAGAGTTGGTTGCTAATATAGAAAAGAGGTGTATTAACCAAAATAGATTTAAATAATGGAAGTGAACTATAGAGTATATAGTGTTGGTTTGAAAAGCTAGCAAATAAGATTTAAATATTAAAATTAGAATAGTTTTGGTTTAAAATTTTAAAAAATTTTAGCTAGTTTATTATCAAAAATGTATTAAGATCATATTGTTCAGTCTTGTTTTTATATTGGATTTAAGTTTAAAGTAAAAAATTCAATAAATCCCTATATAAACACAAGTCCCTATTTTTAGACAATTTGCACAATATTTTGTAAATTTAATTGTATTTTGATTTTGTAAATAAGCGAAGTGATTGCTCTATAGGGGCCGTGATCCAGCATGATGAGCTCATGATGGAGTAAGGTTTGCTAGCATAGTCTAGTTTATTTTAAATGCTTTTGCATTGAATTGATCCTAAAAGCTATTTCTAAGATAATATTTTTAAATTTTTTTGTTAATAAAAAAAGTTGGGAGTGGATGAGGTGAGAGGGGCAGGATAAATGCACAAATAGAGGACAAATTAACAAAACTATAAGCTTGCTAACTTCTTTGGAAATGAGCTAAAAAGGTAATTGTAACAACTTAATTAAAAAAAATATTGAATAAAATTTTATAAATAACTCTTTAAAGAATACCTATTCAGAAAAATGCATGGTTGGAGACATTTTCTAAATACTTGAATTTGAATTATTTCCGATTTAGTGTTTAACGTTTGTAAAATCAAAATCATAATTAGAAACATATGTTTTATCTTAAAAAATGCCAAGCTATTTTATTATTGAATGTAAATTAATAAATCATTGAATTAGAAATTAAATATATTTTAATGCAATTAATGTAATTATTATTAAATAATCTTTTAATTAAAATGTTACATATTGTATATTTTTGTATTCATTTTCTCAAATACATTATTATTTTCTACACTTAAATTATATATTTAGCATTATATTAATTGTTTTTTATGCAAATTACAAAAAATTATCAAGTTATAATTTTCATAAACAAATAAGTTGTGTATTAAATAGAAAAATAAGTTATTTGTTTTGTGTTTATTATTTCTTGTGTTTTTCTTATTTTTTATGTAAAGTTAAAAATAAATTAAAGTTTTCTACCATTACTTATTGAATTCAATTATTGGTTTTAAATTTCTAAATACAAGTTATTAATAGTTAAGTTGATTAGAAATTGGGTTTTGCATTCAAATATAATAAGCACTAATGAGATCTTAATAGCCTTTTACTCTAAGCCTTAATAGAAAGGAACGAAGATTTAGATAAAATGTTGAATTGACTCATTAGGAAAGGCTTTTTCAATTTTCCCACACTTGCTGAGGGGATATACCGTTTATACCGGTGCGAATATGTTAGTCTAAAGTGTAACTGAATTTTAAGAAAAATTCGGTCTCTTTTAAACCATTGAATAGACTATTAGCCTTAAAAGTACTAATTATTCGCTATATTGAGTCTACACAAGTCAATGGAATAGTATTTGAATGGTTAGTATTGAATGGATGGGATTGAGAGCTGGGAGAGCGTAGGGATTCCATTATGATGGGTGTGCAGTCTTCCTATCTGTTTATCTTTGCATATAATACCGATTGAGTTCGGATTTGATGTATGAAAATGATTAGCAAATAAATAGAAAAACACAAATAGAGTTATAACTGAATAGTTGGGCAGATGTCCGACGATTGAACATAAAAAGAGATGAAGAGGAATGAGAGATACAGTAGTCGACACACATTACACACATCCATCTACCAGTGCCAGAGCCGGCCCAGAGCAGGTGCAGAGCCGTGCAAAAGCTCTACTCTATTCAACACTAAACTCTCATAGAGTGCCAACAGTTTTTCGCATAAAAGTAACTTATTTTTTCACTTTAGAATATATTGAGTCCTCCAGAGCTCAAAATTGGTTACGTTTTGTATACGCGTCCGAAATGAGGATTATTTGGTTTAGAGATTATCGCAAATTCAATGAGAGTTGAGTTGTATTGAATGCATCAAATTAAAGGATTTCGGTCAGCATTATATTACAGCTTTTGTAACCTCAAAAATGAAGTTATTTTCCTCCGGTCCTCATGCTGTGCTCTTCTCTGCTCGCCTATCCTGCCTGTGCTATGCCTTTAAAATAAGCTCAAGTGCTCTCTCCATAGTCTATCAATAGAACAACACTCGACTCGAAGGCATTCAATCAATTCATATTCAAGAGAAGAGAGCGAATAAAACAAATCATATAAACACAATATATTGTACAGTATTTGCATTACATTATAAGTCATTCTCTCATAAATTGAATTCTTAAATAAAATTATAAGTTTTTTCCATTTGTTATTCCATTCATTTCTTTGAGTCAAGAATTTGATTCTCTTATCAATAAATATTTGAATTTTAAGCACAAAAAGAGAAATTGTATTGATATGAAAGGAAGCAAATTGTCGGCTATTAGAGTGATTAGAGTGACTGCAGAGACAACGCATTCCTTGTTTTTGAAACTTATTCCGAAATGTTTGAGAAGTTTAAATAATTTGAAATAAAGATTGAAAAGCATTTAATTTGAAGTAATTTTGGAAATGTATAGAAATTAATTGAATTCAGAATCAAATAAAACGAATTAAGCTGTTGGTTGAGTAACAGTTGGAGTTGTAGTGAAAGTTTCATTTAGTTGGGCTTAACTTAAGAGAGCCTTTATTGAAGAGAAGCGCAATATTATGCTCTTGACTGAGCGCTAATGCAATATATATGCATTAGTCCATAATATGGGAATCAATGAATGATGGAATGGCCTCATAGATACAAGTTTAGCACAAGAGCTGACTAGAGTTGACTAGAGATGACTATTGGTGTGCGTTAGTGTGACTACAGTATGGCCTAAGGCTTTCGATGGCTTTCCATTCATATTAGACTTTTGCTAATATAGTGCAAAACCACCGAAATTATGTTTACCGATCCTCTCTTAAGAGCTGTATTAGAGCCGAATTTTGCTTATCTAACCATCGCTTAAAGCTTTATAAAGTAACACAAGTGTTGCACATGGAGTACAAGTGACGGCACATCCATACGCATCCATTCGCTCGATCATGCATTCAATTCTATAGTAGATTCACTCAACACTTGGCTTTCACTGCATTTATTGATTTATTTATTACTTTTCATTACTTCAAGTTATTCGAGTGTATAAAGAGATTAAACCTTTATATGAGATCTCAAATCGTTATTATATAAACTCATAGAATATAAAATATATTATTCAATGATTTTTCACCGATTATGAGCACAAAATGCAATTTTCAGCGAATTTGAACAAATAAAACGAATTCAAAATTATTTTTACATTTTGTCGCCGTTTTTGACATATGACAACTGCAGACAATTTGGTTTCGAAGAAGTGTTTTGTGTTATTGTGTTTCGAATCTATTCCTATAGTTATTACATATACGTTGACTAATAATGAGATAAATCGAAAGATTGCCTTTTGTTCCGATTCCGACATTCACTCTCATTGAGAGCACTGTTAGCAAAGCAATTATATTTGTCTCTACAAACCCCTAACCCATACTTTTCTCCAATGAGATTCAAGAAATCTAATTACTCTCTCGACTCTCAGTTTGTCTCAACTTCTCAACCCCTCAGAGATGGGATAAATCTACCGCTAATGAGTGCATCAGTTATGCCAATACTCCGTATATTATATAATACTCTCTATTATATAAGAATTGAATCGAAAATAACATAAAAGCGTTATTTTATTTAATAATAAAAGTAAAACTTCTAATTTGCCGCTTAGGGTGTAATTACTGGCAAATTAATTCGGATCTAAACTAACAAAACATTTAATGTTTAATCTAATGCTTTAGAAAAAAATTAGAAAAACTTTTAATTCAAAATAATTCAAATTTAATGAACCAATGCTTTAATCCTATATATAATGAAAGTCTTTTTTATAGCAAAAGAATATTAAAAACATCTAATTATTGATTGTATGTATGGCTCGAATGTATGAGTGATTAAGAGGGAGACAACCGAAAGGCATAATCAAAAATCTGTAAAATAGCTATCAATGACGACAAGAGCCCCAAAAAGCCGATGGTTTGCGCCGACAGCTTCGTATGTCCTAACGATGTCAATGGTATCCAAAAGTCACAAAAATTCTTTAACGTATCGATACAGACGTTCTTGTGTTTGACAATCCATTCAATTGATCGCAAGTATTGGTTTCCAGTTGTGATCATAGGATTGACAGGAATTACATCAATTCGAGACGAATGGCCAAAATAGTGCTTTTGACTCAAATTCGAACAGTTATTAAGTTTCAGCAAATTTATGATTTCATAAATATCTCGAATTAGATTCATTGTAATCGAATACAACCAGAATTTATCGCTCCATTCAGACCACTGGCCCCTATCCACTCGAATTAGACCAATTCGGCCCAACCATAGCATGTGATCGCACAGTAAGTATAGAGAAGAAGAGATCCGGGAAAAAGTCAATGTGACTCGAAGTGTCGGATCCGGAAGATGTATGGTTTGCAGAGCCGAGTGCATCACATCTAGACTCCTGCCCAGTCTTAACACTGCAGTCAAAAAATTCAATTAACTTTAGTTTTTAATTAGTTTTCTATAAACTTAAAAATTCAAATAAATTAAAATATTAATTAATTTTGATTTAAAAAAACGTCAAATAAGTATCAAAATATAATTAAGAAAAGTAAGCTTGTATATAATTATTTAAATTCTAATTTAATTAATTTATAAATTTCGACGCATTTGTCAAACTCTAAACAAATATATAAATAAATCCCATTTTAATAAAATAATATAATCATAACTATCGAAAATAAATAGCGATGTAATGTACAGCAAGTCTTTCAATATAAAACATAACCAATATTTGAACTCTTCTTCAAACAACTAAATTCAGTTGCAATGCAATCAAAATGGAATAAAATTCTCTGTAAGTCGTCTTTCAAGAGTCAAATACATTGTTATTCGAACAGATATTTCAAACAAATTTTTTACTAGTTTTCAGAGTCAACACAACTTGACATTTAAGACATTAACAAAATTGTGCGGCTTTTCACTTACGGTAGACTATTTCCAAACCCTTTTAGGCGTCAATAAAGTTAAGATATTTACAGTATATAAAAATGTTTATATAATTACAAACTATAATTCGAAATATTTATTCAATACTTTGCATTAAAAATTTTGCTCAATTTCTATGTTAGAATAAATCTATTATACCAAATAAATGTAGATATAATTTATGTATTTAAATTCAAGTATGCATCACTTTCCAAAACACGTTCACAGCTGGCATAAAATCATGTTCATAGTTAATTGAAATAATACCAAGCTTAAACTTTGAAATATTATCAAACTAAGCTAAATAATTGTTTTAAAAATATATAACAATTTAATTAATTTAATAGAAATTAACTGTATATTCAAAAAAATATTCTAAAAATTATCAGTTAAAATATGCCAGTTAAAAAATTGTAATTTATTAAACTTTAAGCTAAACTCAATTTTTAAAAAATTGATTCACTAAAAATGTCAATGATTTTATAAAAATTGGAAAATTATTGTCAAAACTTTTGCCGAAAGTCATGCACAAACTCAGATAAAAAAAATTTAGACAAATGGGCGATAATGGCGTGTTTGTCTCAATTAAAATTAAAAATTAATTCTTCATAAAATGTATTTTACTTCATAAAAATTTTATAAGAATTGGTTAAATAGTTTTTATAAAAAAGTTTTAAATTTTTTGAAATTACATAAAAACAATCTCAATAGAAGTTAAAAATGCAAAATTATACATTATACAATGATAAAATGGGTTTATAGTAAAAATTGAGAAGGGGGAGATCAACCAAAATCCCCCTGATTTTAAAAAATAACATTTATCCCCCATACCATTTAGTCCGCGAAAAGGCGGCCAGCTAATTTTTTTGGAATAATTTGGCCAAAATTAGGAAATCTTCCCTAATTTGGTGCTAAATCCAGTTTAAATTTAGTTAAATTACTTATTTGCCACGTTATTGAATTCGTGTCATTCATGTTCTTTACATTTTTGTAACAAAAAATTAAATAAAAAACAGATTTGATTTGGAAAGTAAACTGTTACCAATTATCATGATTAACAGTTAATTATATACTGACAATAAACTGACAAATAATTCAACAGATTTTTCTTCTTCTTACAGGTTAATCATGTTTAATTCTTTAAATTTTTTTCTATTGAAATAATTATTAATTAAGTGTTAAAAACTTGTTCTACTCCTCGCATATATCGGCATATGTAGGGTATTACGGTAATAATATATTAATAATCAAGTTAAAATATTGTCAATATTCCTTATCTTGGATACCGAAATGAATTTTATGCTTGTTCAACATAGAGAAATTGTTCAAGTTAGGCAATATTTATTGTATGAGTTATAATAAGTTTGTTTTAAATTTTTGTTTAACATAGAGAGAGTTGAATATAAGGAATATTGATTGTATTACTAGGCTAGTTGAAAATTATTATTAGGCTAGGCCAGCGAAGCGCAAAAGATAAGAAATCAAAATGTTTGTTAACTTTTATTTCATTTGTTAAACATACAAAAACAGTATATCTGCTTGGTCACCCAAGGTCAAGTTTTGGACCAGGTAGATATATTGTTTTTGCATGTTTAGCAAACAGTTAAATTGTTAATCAACTCTTTTGAACTATGAGAAGTTGCGTTTCTCTGGGCTAGGCTATTATTAAGCTAGTTGAAAATAGCTTAAATTACACTTATATTTAAATATACAGTTCAGCTCCAGTGCTGTTAATTGGATCGGGGGCAGTAAGAATAAGGAATAAAACAGGAATTGTTTAACATTGCTTCTATAGTAAATGGTTTTAGAATATAAGAAGCATAACTGGACTTTGACCGTAGTTTTATAAGTTGTAAATGTCTGTTAAGATACAGCTACATGATTATTTAAGTTGAATGAATTCGCTATACGTTTAGTACTGATAGAGGCTCTACTGTAACAGTCTGACGTCAGAGTTAACTTAAATAGTGCTAAACGTATAGCGAATTTATTCAATTTAAATAATCATGTAGCTGTAACATACGATAGATTTATTTATTAAACATGAATGCATAATTTATGTACTGTATTACAAATACTCTTCAAAATAAACAAGTAGAAATGATATATACCGTAATACATACAAGCAAAAATTATGAACAGAAAGTCTTTAATTCGAGCAAAACTAAAAAACTACCCTGGAACATATCTTAACTCAAATCAATCCAGATTAATTTTACAGAAAGATATTACAATTTTCGATATTACGAATAACAATATTACGATTCTCAACTTTACTATTTTTACTTTTAAAAATCCTAGGTTTGTGTGTTTCTAAAACATTAAATAATCCAAATTTTGATCCAAAGTTACAGATTTACTTATTAATAAGTAAGGATTTGCAGATGTCTCGAAATTTGAATTTTTTTTTGGTAGTATAAAAAGTGGGACAAAAAAACCCAATAAAACTATTTAAAATATTAATAATAAAGTTGAAAATATTAAAGTCGATAATTTTAATATCGAAAAATTTAAAGTAGAAACAATAACATGCTATATAAAATTTTATTAATTCATATTATACATATAAATTTTATTTTAATTTACATATATTTATATATTTTATTATATTTTTACGGTAAAATTTTCTCAAATTTTCGTCTATCATTTTCGACTTTAAATTTTTCAATTTTAATATTTTCAACTTTAATATTTCTTACTTTAATATTTTCTATTTCAATATTTTCAACTTTATTATTAATATTTTAAATAATTTTATTGATTTATTTTTGTCTAAGAGTCCCACTTTTCATACTACCCAAAAATCCAAATTGGGTATGACAGGTCTAATATAATAAACTTCATTTCGCCAAAGTTGACCCTATCTTTGTCCTAGCTCACTTTAAATATTTCACAATGAGTAAAAATAAATTCAAATTACTAATAATTTCTGATTTAAAAACAAAACAATTTTAAATTACGGTAATTGCCAAAAATGTATAATTATTTAATCTCAAAACACAAAATTGATTAATATTCTCAAAGATTGTTTTTGTGTTGTACGCTACGTTGTTATTTCAATCAAGAACAATTCAATTAAATGTTGTAAACAAGCTCAATTAAAAAGGAAATAAATTATTTATTTGTATAACACTAACTAAAGATAAAGTATTTTAATTTGTTATAATATTTGCAATATTTATGATTTAAATAAACTTAAGTTTATTATTAAATATAATAACTGTTATACCTGTCTTACAATAATTATTGTGCTTGGTGCAATTGTAACTGAGTTTATGAGAAGGGGTGCAATAATTCAATAATTACATAGACTGTGAGTATATCAAATAATTATTAATAGTTGTATTATTGTAGCATGCAACTGCAATTGTAAGAGAGGTATAGCAGTAAATATCAATAGAAATAAATAGTAAATAAGTTCTGACAAACATTTTCGGGAAGTACTCAAACTATTCTCCAAATCTCGAAATTTGTTAATTGAGTCGTTATTTGGTTTATATTTCTCGAGTATAGTCCAAATCAGACGAGAAGTGTATTGACATAAACTGTAATTCAATTCAATGTTAAATAAATGGATTATTTTGTGTTAAGTTATAACCGAAATAAAGCAAATCAATACCGAAATAGTTTATCGCGTCCTGTCGTCTGAGCATTGAATCTGACAATCGATTCCATATTATAATGCATTTAAATGAGTCAACAATTGAGACAAACAAATGACAATCGGATTAATGGCAATCAAATGGTTTTTTTTGCAAAATATGATAATTGGGTTTTTTGCCAAACGATCGCAAAACAGGTTAACAAATGGCAGACAATTATTACGTTTACAGATAATCAGTTGAATTCTATGTCAAATCGTGTTATTCTTAGTTTATATACTGTATTTCGATGATAAATAATAATAAGTTATAAGAATAATAGTACTAAATATAATGTAATCTAATTAATTAAAACGACTATTAGTTTTACGTTAGTCTTACTTAGACTTAGATATAATTGAATATAAAATTGTTTACAAAAACATCAATCGATTCAATGCTAAACATATGACTGAATTGAGTGAATATTTCACTACTTGTCGGCCATCGTATCGAAACACATGTGAAATACATGTGATTTTGGATACGTTTTTAAATTACAGTTTTATAAACAATTAATTTAATGTTTATTAAAGATTTGTGATTTACAAACAAAATGAGGTTTTCATATAAATTCGGTAATGTTTTTGGTTCGGTATACAGTTCGGGGAATCTGGAGTTCTTTCCGGACGGGACTCGACTCGTGAGTCCTGTCGGCAACAAATTGTTAATTTTTGACCTCAAGAGCGGCCAAAGCGAAGCACTTGATCTACAACTCGAATACAATTTGTCGAATCTGTCGATTAGTCCAAACGGATCCCTATTGTTGGCGTCGACCCAAAGGACACAAATCTATTTGATTTCGTTAATCAGTGGAACTGTTCTCCAGAGGAAAGACTTCAAACAAATTGGAGAAACGATTAATGATTTGAAGTTCAGTCCCGACGGCAGGTATTACGCGGTTTGCGGTCAACACCAGATCTTAGTTTATTTGACGCCCGGGTTCGTCAACAAAGGCTTTGGACGACAACTCTCGGCCTTTAAATTACACAAAATTATTAAATCGAGTTTCGATGAGACGTCTTGTATGGCCTGGAGTGCAGACTCTAAGCTATTGATGTTTGGAAGCAAAGACTTTATTATTAAGATATATCCAATCGATCGTCAGTTGAAAAACATCGGCCAATCGGTGACACTGTCGGGACATACCGACCAAATAGTGTCCACTTTTTTTGCCAATAACTCTCCGAATGAGTTAAATATCTATAGTTTGAGCAAAAACGGACAGTTGTTTGTCTGGGAATCGAATTACTCCAGTTTTGCAGACTTTTTGACACCAAATGAAGACAACAAACCATTGAATTATACGAAACAAAAAAGTCATTACTTTAACAGTGATTTACAAAAGAGTTTTTCAACGCTTCGATTGACGACATCTCAGTATAACAATCGAATGAAGCTCTTAATTGTCGGCTTCAGTAACGGTTCGTTTATGTTGTATGAGATGCCCGACATATCTCTAATACATTCCCTTCAGTTGTCAAACAACGGCCCCATCTCTAGCATTGCTATCAATAATTCCGGGCAATGGATAGCCATTGGTTCGAGTATTGGTTCCGGAAATAAGTACGACATTGAGAATGACGCGACTTCTGAGTCACAACTAATAGTCTGGGAGTGGGAGAGCGAGTCATTTATTTTAAAGCAAAGCGGGTACTCAACAGGTGTTACCCATATATCTCAATGCATTGCCTACTCTCCCGACGCCACTCTGTTGGCCAGTGGGGGCTCCGATGGAAAGGTGAAGATTTGGAATACATTTAATGGGTTTTGTGTTTCGACTTTCAATGAACATAAGGGACCGATCAGTGCTTTAGAGTTCGTTCCCGGAAAGAACGGAAAGGTTCTGATCTCTGCCTCTTTGGACGGAACTGTCAAAGCATTCGATTTGAACAGATATCGCAACTTCAGGACTTTGGCCGGGAATTCCGAGTCGAAACCGGCTCAGTTCATCAGTTTGGCGGTCGACCAATTAGGCGGTGACTTCATTGCCTGCGGCGCTCATAATCTGTTTGAGATCTTCTTGTGGTCACTACAAACCGGAAGATTACTCGAATGTCTCACAGGTTTGCAAACATTTATATAGATTTTGATTATTTAATTAACTGTTAATCAATTAAAATATACAATTGATATAAAGGACACGAATCTCCGGTTTCGGGTTTGAAATTTTCGCCAATAAATAACACATTAGTCTCGTGCTCGTGGGACCGGACGGTTCGCATTTGGGATCTCTTTGAAGGCTCAAAATGCACGCGTGAAGTGATTAAGTTGGGAAGCGATGCTCTGGCGCTCGCCTTCAGAGGCGATGGACACCAATTTGCGGTCTCGACTCTGAACGGAGACATCTCTTTCTTTGATCCACAAACCGCTGAACAAATGGGGGCCGGAATAGAAGGAAAGCACGATTTGGGAACTTCTCATTACGAAAAAGAAGTCGTAAGCGATAAGAATAAGTACTTTTCGAGTTTGCATTACTCAGTCGACGGGTCGTATATTATCGGCGCCGGAAAGTCAAAACACATTTGCATTTATCACGTCTTCGAAAAAATTTTGGTCAAAAAGTTTACAATTACTTGGAATCTATCAATGGATGGACTTTACGACTACATTAGTTCGAGAAAAATATCTGAATTTGGTTTCAATTTATCGGTAATCAAAAGCCGAGATCTCGAGTCTACTTATGCACCGATTTCTTTGCCCGGAGCGGCCAAAAGCGATTTTAGCGAACGGTCGGTAAACCCAATAATAGCGGTTTCAGACATCAAATTCTCGCCAACAATGAGAACCTTTGCCTTTGCGTCGACGGAAGGGATAATGTTCTATACGTTAGACCATTCGAATTGTTTCGATCCCTACCAACTCGAGACGTCCATTACTCCGATGTCCTGCAGAGCACTACTCGATTCGAACCAGTTTTGTGAGGCTTTAATGCAAGCCTTGAAACTAAATGAACAGAAACTGATTGCGGAAGTGATCGAAAGAGTTCCAGTTTCTGACATCGCTTTTATTTGCGCCACTTTTCCGCTCACTTATGTCGAAAAGTGTTTGCGAGCCATAACTATTGGCCTCGAGTCGACCCAACACATCGAGTTCTACCTGAAGTGGTGCCAAACCCTGCTCTACCAAAACGGAACGGCTCTCAAGAACAACAGTAGTGTCGAAGTGATTGCCCCAACTCTACGGCTTCTACAGCAGAACCTAAGTCGACATTTCGAGAATATGAGTAAAGTTTGTGAACACAATAAATATGTTTTGAAATTAATTAAAGTTTTGGCGAAACATATGAATGTTTGCGAAGATATGGACGAAAGTGGAGACAAAGAACCACAAGTTTCGGATAAAGATAACGATTAGTCTCTAATTAATAATTAGTTCAAAACCTTTGTTTCAAAAAATAAAGTTTTAAAACAGATTTTTTCAAGATAAAAACTCATTAAATGTTTTGATTTATGATTTTTGGTAAATAAAGTCATTTGACTTCAAATCCTTGACTTAAATAATACCTGAATTTTGATAACAAATAAAGTGACGAAATATTAACTGAATTTTACTTTAAATTAAATGCATTGAATGAATGGCAAAACTTTTTGATATATTATGTAATATTACGTTAAGAAATCGGATCTCTATTCGATTCTACGTTTTAGTATATTTCGTGTAATATAATAAGAATATATTTTTATTCAATGTAAAATTGGTTAACTATTAACTATTTTCTTAAATTTGGATTAAATATCTATAAAAAGTTAGTTATCCTATAACTTGTTTATAAGTTCATTTAGAAATTATTGCATTTAATATTTTAAATGAATTAAATATTTAATAATTTATCCAAGTATT
The DNA here is from genome assembly GCA_034693685.1 of Belba bartosi. Classification (NCBI taxonomy): domain Eukaryota; kingdom Metazoa; phylum Arthropoda; class Arachnida; order Sarcoptiformes; family Damaeidae; genus Belba; species Belba bartosi. The sequence continues at coordinate 21,060 of JAQFXP010001166.1, forward strand.
ATAAATAGTTAAAGAGACGAATATTGATTAAAGTGCTATTTAATAGAGTAATTGAGAAAAGTTTTCAGATGTAATCGATAGTGCAATCGATGCGAGCGTTGTATCGATAATAA
>JAQFXP010001167.1:0-21170 GCA_034693685.1 Belba bartosi
TAAATCGCAAGTTATTTTGCAAAATCCATAACAGTAGCTATGGATTAACTGATTAGCAAAATTGTTAGCAATTTTAATTATTAAAATACAAACTATAATTTTTGATAATAAATTTAAGTTAATTTAAATCGCAAGTTATTTTGCAAAATCCATAACAGTAGCTATGGATTAACTGATTAGCAAAATTGTTAGCAATTTTAATTATTAAAATACAAACTATAATTTTTAATAATAAATTTAAGTTAATTTATTCTAATTTTATAAATTGCTATCATAATGTGTTAGACACCAAAGGCGGCTGGCAATTGTAAGGATTTTTGTCGGAAATGTTTATATTTGTTTGTTTTTTTTCAACTTATGAATGCAATTATATGGCAATTGTAAGAAATTCTTAAGATTTATTATAAGTATTTATGCCTACCTACTTTTACAATTATCTGTCATTTGTTTTATGTATTACGCATATTTTAATTATAGTTTTAAATTTTAGCAAATAGTTACACAATATTCTGTTTTAGTATAAAGTTATAAATATTAAAATTTTAGTGTTTGGAATGTAGTTTTAAAGCGTCTGTTCTGATCTAGTAAATAGGACTTTAGTAAATAATAAATTAATATTTGACTTTAGTATAAAAATATTATAATTATAAAATTTGGAGTGAAGTTCTAAAACGTCTGTTTTGATCTAGTTAATAAAATTACGTGAATTGTTTTTTTTCAAAAATGTATTAAAGTCACACTGTTCAGTCTTGTTTATATATTTTAGTTTATCTCGCTTAGTGTGAACCTGCTTATTGTAAATACTCGCTTATAGTAAACCATCCGCTAAGAACCGAGTCTAATTATGCATATAATTTTAATTGTTTATAGTGAATTCTGCTTATAATGAACAAACTTTACGGTACCGAGCTGTTCACTATATCTGGGATAGACTGTATATATTTTCCCCTCTTTTCTCTTTTTTTTCTAAATTTTTCCTCTTTTATTTCCCTCTTTCCATTCCCCCTTTTTCTCTAAATTAATATTTTTTTAAAAATAAAAATCTCAATATCTCTAAGAGATATTGAGGGGCGGTATGTACCGCACAGACGCCGAGGCGCCTACACAAAATAATAATAATAATAATAATATTTTTTATAATATTTTCTCATACCGGTGCAAACAATACCTCAAAATCCCGGTTAAAGCCGTCCACGTGACACCCGGTGGCTGAAAAAGAACTATCTAGTCAATTAAAATTAGTCAAACTATTTTATTAATAAAAACTTTTATTTAGTTATTAAATCCGGTGATACACTAGTCATACATATATCTAGTCAAAGGCACAAAACAAAACTCTAGTCAAAAAGATTTTTTTGTCGACTTATACACTGCTGGACTGTAAGATTGAATGAAATCTTTTTGTCCAGCAGTGCGCGACTGTTTGGGCTACTTGCCCGGGAGAGGGGGAAAAACTCGATTTCTCCCCCTCTCATTCCCCAATCCGCGCCTCAGAGGCACTTGATGTCTGCTGCACCGGCCCGTCTCTAGACGGCCGGTGTGGCCTATAGGCTACTCTGAGCTCTGGCACATATGGTGACCACATGTGCCAGAGCTGTATATCTCTCATACTATAATAAACTATCTAATTGCGACAAATGTTTAAGTCTCACTCAAACCTCTATAACAATAAGAAACCTATCATTAATCTTAAATATTTATATAATTAATGAATCAAATTATAATTTAATTTCAGCATTAGATTTAAGAGAAAATTTAAATTTAAAAATGAATCAATATTTTAAAATTTTTCAGTTTATTAGGAAAAATAATAATTTGAGTAAAGAAGAGATTTACTTAAACTATACGAACGACTCGTTCATTGAATATAATTTTTGTGAAAATAATAAATTTAAAATTGAATTCAGTTTAATGTAGATTAAAAATTCAATTAAAATAAGTAATGACTTAAATACTTACAGTGTTCAACAGATTATTCTACAAATATTTTAAACAAACATTCAAATATTCTCTCTAAAGATAAAAATATGACATTGGTCGTATAAATACAGAAAAAACATTTCTAAAATGCTTGCATAAAAACTTACAAAAATGCTTGCAAGATTTACATCATTGTTAAAAACATAGATTTACTCACCCCTAACAAAAGACCATCTTATAAACTTAAAAATTTTTTATCTAATAACTATGCTTTCAAGAAATACACAATTTAAAATTTTATTAAAAAGTAGAATGCTAGAAAGATAGAAGGGGTTTTTGGAGCGCGGGAAATTAAAAACAATTAAAAATAAAACAATAAAATAGGCAAAAACCTTTATTTGAAAAAATAGAATAAATAATATTATACATACCTTTCTCAGATCAATAATCGAATACGTGAAGAGCATTCATCTCACGTACTAAAAGTATGTGAGATGCATGCTAATCAAGTACTTTAGGTATTGATTTAAGAATGGTATAGCTATTCCAAAGTAATAGTAAAAACCTATAAATTATGTTTATTTTTTCAATACATAAGAGATTGAGAAAAAACATTTTAATAAAAAATATTCCCCTTTAACGTTAAATTGCTTTTTAATCGAAAGTACTACCTTTGCTAGTGCTTTTAAAATTATATAAATATAGCAGTTAATAGTGATAGCAGTTTATTCATACATGGTTTTTAGCCGGCCAAATTAAAAACTTATTATTAATATAATTATATATACATATATAAATGTAAATAAATATATAAAGTATATACACAAATTTTCCCTTATTTTCACCCCCTTTTACCTTTCTTTTATTTAAAACTCATTTAATCCTATTAAGTAATATCTTTATTCATACTAAAATTAGACTGTGAGTTCAATAAACAGTATATTAATTTTGGCCAATGAATTTCCCCCTTTCCCACTTATTTTAAACTTATTCTAATCTATCATGTAGCACCTGTAATAATAAGAGAATTAAAATTAAAGTTTAAAAATTTATACAAAAATTATTTTCGACCACGCCTACTTTACGCCCATTAATATAAAGTTATTCAATTATATCTTATAATACCTTTATTAATAAGAGAATTAAAATTAAAGTTTAAAAATTTATTCAAAAATTATTTTCGACCACGCCTACTTTACGCCCATTAATTAAAACATTCAAATTATTTTGCAAAAATGCATTTTATTGTTTTTTAAATTTACATTATGTTTACATTTTATTCTGTTTATTTAGGGTATATTAAATTTATATAATTAAAATCCAAAAGGGACTGTATTATTATTATTTATTACACGTTTATTATGAACGGCTCTGTAGATTTTTTCATAACTTTGTGTGATTATTTGTGAATGTTGATTTAATTAAAACTGACGTTGAGGTATTGACAATTCAATTGTATTTTTATTGATAGAGTATTCATTTGCCATGTCAACCATTGTTTTAAATTTAATTTTTTCTAATGCTTTACCAGTAAGAGTTATACCTTTAGATTTAATTTCACAACTAATTTCGCCCGATTCTTTACGTACTTCGTACGCATAGTTTTTTGGGCAGAGCGAAGCAAACTCAATACATTTTGCATTATTGCCATAATTTTTATGTATCTTATCAGCTAAATCCCCCAAGTAATCACCACACTCTATTTCACGGTCATCAAATTTCCTATAGTATATTACACTATCAGTATCATAGTATAATAAACTCATAGGGCGTATTGACTCAATTTTATACATTAATTTATATAATTCTATTTTTGCATAAGCAGTGACAAAACTTGCCACTGCAATATTATAACTTGAGATTATTATATCATCTTCATCAATATATTCCCATGTTACTATAGCAGTATTATCATTAGGCATAAAGTATTCTGTAATTTCTTTTGTGTCATTATTTACTAGATTCCAAAATTCATTATATGTTTGTATAATTTCTGTATAAGATAAGTTTGGTCTTTGAGCCATTTTACCCCAAAAGCTATTTAACATAATTTTAGCTATAAATCTTAATGCCTCATTCTTTTCAATTTTCTCCCATTCTAATAAAATTGATTCGTGTTTCTGATAATCTTCAATATATTTTTGCTTATCTAAATTTGTTTTACACCAATTTGGCCATCCACTTGCTTCTTGTTTAACTTTAAGCCATGTGTTTATATATTCAGAGAATAATTTATTTATATTTATTTTATAATTTAATACTTGATAAATTTTTTAAATTATATATCCCTTAGTTAATGCTAATTTTAATTCCTCTGATACCCATGTACCTACAAAATACCTATCACTGCATTGACATTCTTCTTGATTACAACTTTCTGCACAAGCCACGCATAGAGGGAACATTAACTTGTGTTTCATAAACACAGGTAGAACAGGAAGGTATAACCATCTAGGCGCCTCAACCTTAAACTTAATAAATCCAAAGTAACTATGTAAACTATAATCAAAATTTTTATTAATTATATCCGAACGTGAAGTAAGATATATTTTACTTTTAAGCACAAACGGATATAAACTACAAAAGTATTTTATTTCTTCCCCGTCTCCAGCTGATTTATGAAACTGTAAATTGTTAGTCCTTCCCCCAAGAAACGCATCTCTAATTTTAATTCTCCCAACTTTATCAATCGATTTGTAATGTGCAAATCTTTGATTTGTATATTTTTTCATTGAGTTATCTAATCCTTTATTTACTTTAAAATCACACTCCCAAATGTATTTTAAATTAAACCTTTTATGTCTATACCAATCTGATTTTTCATTTAATTTATTAAATTTTTGATTAAGACTACAGTAACCTTTTTCTCTACTACCAATAATTTTTTCATCTCTATTATCGTTAAACGCACAAGGACAACTGTGCCAGTAACACCCATTAAATTTATACATTGTATTTGTGAGTTCATCAAACCCATCAGCATAATAAGGTCCTATTTAATATTCTCTAATAAGTTTACGTCCAATCTGTTTTTGTATCCAATCTAACCATGTTTCTGCAGATTTTGAATGATTTTGTATACTCCCATAACCCCCTACAGGTGAAATAGCTAATGTATACTCTTGTAAGAAATTAGCCTTGAAAACCTCCATCCCTATTGATGCTAATGTAAAGCAACGTGTTACTGGATCTAAATTTGTAATTTGAATAAACTGCTCTCTAAACTTTATTATACATCTAAGTAAAATTTCTACATCACTTTGACAATAACTTATCAATTTATGTTTAAAATTCCAATCTTTACGTTTCATTTGAGTATTATACCATTCTACCAATTTATTAGCTTTTTCAGGTTTAAGTTCATCGACCGCAAAATAACTCAAGTGTGGGATTTTCCCAACATGTTCGTAATTCGCTGGAATATTGAACATGTGAGGAAAATCACCTTTTCTTAAACTCAAATCTAATCCCAACGCCTTAGGCAACTTGTCTAAGGGCTGTAGAAAAAATTTAAACTATCTAGCATTTTGACATTTTTGCATTGAATTAAGAGTATATGTCTTCCTTGCATAACTACATTAAAATTTTAAAATTCTCGGTTATATAACTCTCTAATAATACACTGTGCATCATAACCACGAACGTTATTTGCAAATGCATATATTCAAGACTGTGTCATTTCTGCCTTCTTTGCCAGCTTGACAAATAAGTAATCCACAAACCATTTAATGCAGTTTGTTCCGAAAACGTATTCTTGTTTTTCAATATAACAATATTGACAGTTTCGGTTTGTTTCTTTATTTTTGCAGAAATCACAAACTGTTTTCTGACAAAGCAAATTCGGCCGATGTTCGCCATATTGCTGTGAAGATTCAATATCATATGCTACCATGATTTTATTCTTGTGATCTTCGTTCATCAAATACATCATCGTTGTACATTAATGAGGTTGAACTGTATAGTATTCGTTGCATTTTCTGCATTTCATCCTAGTGCAATTATTTTTGTTTCGTACTTGATATTCAAAATCACACTTTGCACACTTTTTAACATGTTTGCATACTTTATTAATCTGATGTAAATCATAGCAGTTCTGTCCATTGAATATTTGATGACATTTTTCACAAGTAATAAGTACTGATGTTTTAGTACATTCTGAATAACATGAATTGCATTGATGTTTACACTTGTGGTCAAATAAACTATATTAACCATGGTAACAATTTTTGCAAAAGAAAAATTTTCCAATATAACCTCTTATGTTTGTTATTGCGTCATAGTGATTATTAAACGAATGTATATAAATTTTCTTTTTTTTCGGCGGCCCGCAAAATAGAATATTAGATTTATATATGCCATCAATTACTTTAATTTGATATTCAGGTAACGATGTTTGCAATTGACTCTATCCACTGTTATCAACCTGTTTATTAAAGGTCATTCCGGCATTTAAAGCTATACATTGAGCTCCATTAGTTTGTAATTTATAATAGTCTTTTCTAATTTGATTCCATTCGTTATTATTTAATTTTTTTTATTATTTTTATAATACTTTGCTACAAATAATGCTCTATATCCACAACTATTATCATTGTTTTTTATTAAAAATATTGATTTTTTTAAAAAAGTAGTTGCAATTTTTTGCGGTGCTTTACTCTTTTTCATATTGACAAACATTCCGCCAGTCAACTTCTTTACAATCAATACTTCAATTGTAAGCTTGCCGTTTATCAAGAATTCATAATAGCTTTGTGCGAACCGTTCAATACGCTTGAAGACTGTTGAAATAGTAAAATCTTTTACTAATCTAAAACGTATTCGTATTGGCGTTTCAAGCTTATCGTTAAATATAATTATTTGAACTTTATCATTAGGATCGACATTTGCTAATGATTTTGAAATAATTGAATCAAAGTGATTTTCTAATTTAATTCAAATAGATGCTAAGTTTTCAAATTTATTAATATTATGTTTAACAACAAAAGTCGTTATAATTTTAGTTGTTTTAAATTTAGCAAAATAATTGATAGTTTCATTGAGTCCTTTAAACTTAAGTGTAGATTCTTTTGCATATTTCTCAAGCAACCGTTTTTTAAACATGTTGAACATGTAATAATGATATAAGAAAATTATACTTCTAATATAAATTTTTGCTAACATATTTTATTTGATGATGTCATGTTTTATTTAACCAATCACATTTGTTTAAATTCAAATGCGAATTGAGATGATGTCATTATAATGAAAATAATAAAAAAAGATGCATCAATATTGAGACCACAAAATGGCTTCATTTGATTTTTGCGGTAGTTGTTCAAAGTTCGCTTACAAAAAATATCGTATTGAAAGCTTCAAAAAATGGTTAATTTTATAGATAAATGTAAAGATATTGGCTCGTAATGGTTTTTATTATATGAATAACGAAGATATGGGTAGATGTCCATTTTGCGATATTACTATTGGCGGATTTGAAGCAGAAGATAAACCAGAATTAGTACACAAACAACTATCACCAACTTGTGCGTTTATTACAGGAAAAGATACACTTAATGTTACGTTAAGTGAACATAAAGTTTATCAAATTAATACAAAAGTAATGGAACCAACAAAGAATGTACTGACAATGCTTTGGAATGAAGCTAATTTCAAAAATCCCGACGATAAAGCTCTTCTTTTCAACTACTTTAAAGGATGGTATAAGTGCTTGTTTATAAATAAATCAGAAAAAAATGAAACTGAAAAAATTCCTGAATTACCCAATGTTGACCCATTAATATCAGTATCATTCGATGTCATTCGGAATGGTCAAGCGATTTTATTACAATATTACTTGACTAATAATTGGCGTAAATCAATATTTTAAGATTTTGATTTATGGTATAGATTAAATTTTATGAAAAAACGGATTAAATTAAATGCATCAAATGAAAAAAATAATAATCAAATGTGTATTGTAGATGCAATGCGTGGTATACGAATTGTGGCGGCAAATGCATTTCGTAAAGATACTGAATCGGCCGGAGCAAAGGAAGCTTTGGAGACTTTCGATAAATGGTATAAATCACTTTTCGGTCCTAATCCATTTATTCCAATAATAGAAAAGGGTGAATCGCTTTTTTATGACGTTGTTAATTAATAAAAGACGTAATTTATTGTAAATAGTAAATGGAATTTGAAAAGAAACATTTACAATTTAAACATTTCGCAAATATATTGGTAGCAGGTCCAACGGGTAGCGGTAAAACACAATTAATTAGACGTATATTAACTCGATTTAATGTACACTTTTATAATTTGAATAAACCAATTACTATGTTGTGGTGTTATGGACAATGGCAAGAATTTATTAACTTAAAAATAAACAATGTAAACATAAAATATATTCAAGGATTACCAAGCAATGTACATTTAAGTAAATTTAAACCTAAAATAATTGTAATTGACGATTTAATGTATAAAATTAATAAAGAAAAATCTTTTGAAAATATTTTTATAAAGAAATCACATCATTTAAATATCAGTGTAATAGTTTTAGTACAAAATTTATTTTACAATGCAAAAATAATGCGTACAATAAGTCTAAATTGTCATTATATTATCTTATTAAAAAAATCCACGTGACAGATTACAAATAATGTATATTGCAAGACAAATGTATCTCAGCTCAACAAAGTTTTTTATTGAAGCTTTTAAAAACGCAACTTTATCAGCCTATGGTTATATTAAAGTTGACCTCACACCAGATACACCAGATAACCTAAGACTTACGTCACGAATTACACCGGAAGAAAATAATAACCAATTTTCTCCAATAATTTATGTCGAAAAATTTTAAATCCTGTATTGAAAAATTGAATTTTATAACTCAAATAAAAAATCCTGTATTACAAAAGAAATTATTAGCACAAGTTGCCAATAATTGTATATATCAAGCTTTACATGAAATTGCTGTAAATACAAAAAAGGGAAAAATTCCATTAAATTTAAATCAAAAGAAAAGATTAAATAAATATAAAAAAATTATAAAAGCTTTAAGTAAAAATACAAAAAATAAAAAAGAAATTAATTATACAAAATAGAGGATTTTTATTTATATTAGTTTCGGCATTGGCATCTTTTATTTCAGATTTAATAAATAATTGAAATAGAAAAAATTATTGCAGTGCCGTTTAATTCAATAAATACAAATTTAAAAAATTTAATTACATTAAATTTAAAGTTTAATAAACATAATTTAATTAACGATTCAAATATAAATAAAATTAGTGACATAATATTTAAATTAAATAATTCTGAAAATATATTTGAAAATCCATATTTAATTTTAAACTCATTAGAAAAGCAAAAATTACATCTGATTTAGTTTTAAATAAACAAATAAAAGAACTAATGTCAACGACATTGTATACGAATAAATCTCCTCTTGAATATAATTGGATCTATCCAAATGGAGATTGATAATGTACTGCGAAATATATATTATGACCCTAAACACCCATCAAGTTATTCAACCGCTGAAAAATTATATCAGTCTGCAAAAGAAATTAATCCAGAAATTAACATAAATATAGTAAATGATTGGTTATCAGGTGAATTTACTTACACTTTACATAAACATCAACGAAAACATTTTAAACAAAACCCAATAGTAGTTGAGGAAATAGATCAACAGTGGGAAGCCGATTTGGTTGACATGCAAGAATTTTAAAAAATAAATAAAGGGTTTAATTATATGTATACAGTAATTAATGTAATGTCAAGATATGCTTGGGCAATACCAATTAAAGATAAAACTTCTTTATCAATAATAAATGCATTTAAAAAAATTTTTAATCAAGATCGTAAACCTTTATATATAAGAACCGATCAGAGAAAAGAGTTTGTTAATCAATATTTTAAAAAGTTTATTAAAAATTTAAATATTAATCACTTTACTAGTACAAATTAAGATATTAAATGTGCAGTTGTAGAACGTTTCAATAGGACACTTAAAGGAAAAATGTTTAAATACTTTACAGCAAAAGGAATTAGAATTTGGTATGACGTAATCGATTATTGTGCGAGAGCTAATATTGGAATTCAATTAAATCTTGATGATATTATGATACAAGATATTAAACAATTTACATCAAAAAAGTATAACCCGTATTAAAAACCTCATGCATTCTCTGGTGTTGTTGTCAAATATAATAATACTAAACTAACTTTATTAATATTTCATACTGGAATCATTATCCTTATTGGTGGAAAAAGTAAAAAAGAAATATTAAATTGCATTCGCGATGTCGTTACGGTATTTTCGGGGGCAAGTATTATCGAATTCAAAGTTACAAACATTTGCGCTTCAATGGATATTAAAATGCCGATTGATTTAATAGCATTGGCTGAAGCATTTCGTATATGCTTTTCATTTGAACCGGAAATATATTCTGGCCTTATATACACTTACAAAAGTTACAAATTTACTATTCATTGGACTGGTAAAATATTCGCAACTGGATTTACAAAACATAAGAAATTATATCGTTACTTTAAATCTATACTTAAATTTGTTAATTCTTATATTAAACCTCTGAATAAACAGGATGAAATGTAATCAAAATGTACTTTTAAAAAAATGAAATGCTTATTTGCAGTATATTTTAAAAATAAACTTTAATTCTAATGTAAATAAATGAATCAGCCGTTTTTTAAAAAAAGGTGTGGCCAGAAATAAATTTTGTTTAAATTTTTAAACTTTAATTTTAATTCTCTTATTAATCGAGGTATTACTTGATAGATTTGAATAACTTTATATTAAGGTATGTAAAGGGGCGGGTTCAAAAATAATTTTTGTATAAATTTTTAAACTTTAATTTTAATTCTCTTATTAATAGAGATATTACTTGTTAAATTTAAAACAATTTATATTAAGGTAAGTAAAGGAAGCCTGTTTAGAATAAAATTTTGTATAAACTTTTAAAATTTAATTTTAATTCTCTTATTAATACAGTGCTCTTCAGATATATGTCACCAACAGCGATGTAGTCACAGTATCCTCATTTTTAATTAACTCTATAACTTAAGGAGTGGTATTTAAATAAAAAAAATGTAAATGTAAATAAATACTCAATAAACCATATCAACATGCTAAGCGTTAAATAAATTTACATAAATATTTTAAAACAGATTAAAACCAAAATTAAAATTTTTATAATTGATTTAATTCTGAATTACATTATTTAATTATTTATATTTAAAGTAAATTGCAATTGTAAACAAGACTGTGTCCAAAATATAGTTATGTATAAAAATTAAGTTAATTATAAAATTTTTAATTTTGATTTTAATCTTTGTTTTATAATATTTAAGTAAATTTATTTAGCGCTTAGCATGTTGGTATGGTTTATTGAGTATTTATTTACATTAAAATTTTTTTTATTTAAATACCACCCCTCAAGTTATAGGGTTAATTAAAAATGAGGATACTGTGACTACATTGCTGTTGGTGACATATATCTGAATGGCACTGTAGAGATATTACATAATAGATTCTAATAAGTCTCAATTAGTGGGCGTTAGGGGGCGTGATCAGAAATAATTTTTGTATAAATTTTTGAACTTTAATTTTAATTCTCTTATTAATCGAGATATTATATGATAGATTTAAATAAGTTGAAGTTAGTAGGCGTTAGGGGGCGTGTTTAGAAATAATTTTTGTATAAATTTTTAAACTTTAAATTTAATTCTCATATTAATAGAGATATTACATTATAGATTTGAATATTTTTATTTAAAAGGGGAAAAAAGGAATTCACCGTCCAAAATTAATATACTGTTTTTTAAACTCTCAGTCTAATTCTAGTATGAATAGAGGTATTACTTATCAGGTGTAACGTAATTTCAAATAAAGGGGGTAAAAAAGTAAATTATAAAATATCAGGATTTTGAGTATATAATTTATATATTTAATTACATTTATATTAGTAATTATAATTATATTTATAATAAATTTTATTTTGGCCGTCTAAAAACCATGTATGTATAAACTTGTATCACGATTAACTGCTATTTTTGTATGTATTTTGCCTAAGAAAAAATCAAAATTTGAACTTTAAATTTTATTCAGAGTTCAATTTAAAAAATGTTGTTTAAACTTTGAATGAAAGGGTTTACGCAAGTTATTTCTTGTTTTAGGGTTAAGTATATAAAGAGTAAAACCAAAAAAAAAAATATTAGTAATAATGGCTCCGCGATAGAGAGTTCTTCCACGTTTGCCTGTCCACTTCCTCATACAACTCCATTCAGTTATGGGGAAAAGATCTGCTGCATCTGCGAAGAAACGCATGAGGACATAGCCCCAATTTGAGCATACGTGGCGTTTTAAGTGCGACTTTGTTGAAAAAAATGGATATGCAGGAATTGCGTCTGCCGCATACCAATGAATGGACGAATTAGGTCTTCATTCAAGTAAGAATTTTTATTATCTTTATTTTTATTTTTTTAATTTTAGCTTTTTTTAGCTGTCCTTACTGTAGGAAATTGGTTATAGGGCCATACTCGAAGCCACACTACTACTGGACGGTACCGGTAGTAGAGGAACGTTGGCAGATCAAGATGGCAAATTACAGTCTTCTGGATCAACACGTGACTGAATGGCTCGAATCTGATGTCACCGACATCGATTGGGGGATTTTTGAGGCTTGGGTCGATGCCCACTCACCTGCCCCTTCTATATCACCGAGCATCACTTCGGAGCCAACTTCACCACCAACAACCCCTATTTCAAATATTGATTCGGGTGTTGTTGGCGGTGCGTCAACCCTCCTACAGATCCCTGGAATCAACGATATCAAAGTCATCACTATCAATGATGAACAGCCGGTGTGGATCCCTTGGCGACCTTTTTAGAATTTTATTTTAATTTTATAATTTTATTTTAGGCATTTTTGGTTTTATTTTTATTTATTTTTAGTTTTTTTTAAATTATATGTATTGGTTTTTTATTAATTATCATTTTGTATTTTTTATATTTTCAATAAAAGGTTTAATTTTAATAATATTATTGTTTTTATTTTTAAATAATTTTAAATTTCGAGCGCTCCAAAAACCCTTTCTATCTTTCTAATGCTTGTAATTCTGAATATTTAAAAACAAAAATTAATAAAAAACTAAAATATGAATTTGGTTATTTTAAATATGCTAAAGTCAAATATGACAATTATTATGTATTAAAATTGAATAAAATATTTTTAAAAATTACCGTATTTCCGCGCATACACTTGCAGTGCAAATATAGAGTAAAGCAGGCCATATGCTCTTATACTCCGGTATACCGGCATGCCGTTATAAGTGAGGAATAAAATCGGTTTTATGAATGTTTCTTCAATTTATGTAAAACTGTAAATTTTTAAATAATTAAATATTTAAATTACTGCATATGTTCAATTATATTGAGACGAAGCAGAACTCATCTCAAAATAAATTTAAACTTTATTTACAATTTACTGTATCTTATAGTCAGCGCTCACTCATTACTCTAAACTGTACTTGCTTATTGCAACTCATAGCGCTACTCATATGTTTAAACTGTACTTGTTCAGTTCACGCTAATGACTCTGAACAGTACATACACTATATCTCAATGTATTCTCAATACACACATCAGTTGTCTCCATACCAGAGCCCATAACAGTTGTCTATCAGAGCCCAGTCTCTACACATCACAGTTGTCTCTCTGTCGCAGCCCAGTTTCGACACGCGCTCAGCCGCTCATCCATTGTAATGTTTAGCCTAATTCAGTGATCATTAAATATTTAGTTATTTAACTGCTTTTGTGATTCAATTATTGTCTCTTCGCGCGCGCCTCAACTAATCAGCCATTACTGATCGCATTCTCGCCGCGCAATCGATGGCAAACTGACTACAAACTAATCACTGGATCAGCCGCGACACACATTACCGACAACTCATCGCCAGTCGCACTACTCCTTCGCACCGGATATACGACTTGGCTTAACAACTGCAATACAACTCATCTCCAGTTGCGCTACAGCTCCGCACAAGACACACAACTTGGAGCACATCTCATAACAACTCGACTAAATCCAATACAACTGGTCTCGCATTCACTCGACTATTAGCGCTATTCAACTCGAATCACAACTGATTTGAATTTACTCGAACATAAATTCAAACCACTCGTATCGCACCGATACCGCCAGCGCTATCACCGACAGTAGCAAACACACAGTCGACGTCTAATCACGTGACGCCTCCCAAACGCCCGTCACAATATATTGTTTGTTTTTATTAAAATAATAAAATAGCCAAAATTATAATCTTTAAAGATATAGTGAAATGACAATTTTTTTTTAAATTTTAGTTTTACTCAAAAACAGTTGAAATATTGTTAATTATTTTGTGATTAATATAATTAATAATAGTTATTCTTTCAATTTACAATTTTGTATGCTTTACTCTAAGGGGGCGTTCAGTTAATCTTGTTGCCCGAAATTTTGATGCCATTTTTAAACGTATTGAAATATTTTAATTTTGTAAAAAGCATATGATTAATTAATATCGATATTTTTTAATACGCATATAATAGTTAAATTTTGATCACGTGACATATGAAATATCAAGACTTATGCAAAGGTCAGGTTGCTATTTTAAGATATGATAGTTGGACGGAATATTTTAATAGAATATGATAGAGGGATCGAATTAGCAGTTTAGATTTTTTGATAAATTAAATTTACCAAAATTTAACATTGAAACTCCATTTAAAAATTATAAAATTAATAATAACTTATTTATGCGTATACATATCATTTTAAATGTTAATGCTAAGCAAACCTTGAATAATCGCTATTAAAAATTTAATTATTAGTTTATTATTAGTTATGAAAAACAATTTAATGCATAAAATTTATTGAAACTTTAAAGATTTATTGCTTACAACAAAATTGTTATTGAGAAATTTTATAAAGTTAAAAAACAAATTATTATAAGTAAACCTTGAATAAATTTCATTTTAAATGTTTTTGCTATGCAAATTTAAATAATTGCTATTAAAAATTTGATTATTAAATTTTTTAATTTGAATTTTGATTATTTGTTTGATTAATTATTTTTGAAAATAACCTTCAATATTATTGAAATAAAAGCAAAAACTACATGTAATAAAAAAATTAAGGATTAATGTTTGAGCAATATTTTTTAAATCTTTAGAATAAACAAATATAAATTGGTGTTTTGAAACTAGTAAACATTTGAATCTTGAACATGTTTTAAAATATTTTGTGATAGTTTTTGAACCCATCTCGTTCTAACTTTTTTAAAGCTCAATTTATTGAATAGAACAGTAACACTACCTTCAATTATTCCCAGTTTAGCAACAATTTCAAAAATTGTCCAGTCTGATCGGATTGACATTAAATGTTCTATTGCATCAGCGTTTTCTTCATCTGTCGCTGAAAGTGGTCTTTGATTTTCACATCTTTGATCATCTGTGTTTGGGCATCTTTTTCATTTAATATTTTTTAAATTTTCTGTATTTGCTTTTGAGAATAAACATTTTTACTGTCAATGGTTTTTCTAAGTCTTCTTGTAACTTTTGTACAATCCACATTTGCAGCCACCGATATTACAATAAATCCTCTTTAATCTTGAGCAGTCAAACTTGTTGCAATTTTATAAACTGCACATGTGTCTAAAAAATATTCTAATTATTAAAATTTAAGTATTATTTTTAAAAACAATTTACCTTGTTCCTCCTGATTCAACTCTTCATTTTGGCATTCTTAATTACTTTCATAAGTATCTGATTCTGGTGTTTGAACACAGATTTGATAAAAAATAGTGCAAATATCACAAAGTATTTTATACTTTTATCACAGGTAGTTTTTGCTTTTATTTCAATAATATTGAAGGTTATTTTCAAAAATAATTAATCAAACAAGTAATCAAAATTCAAATTAAAAAATTTAATAATAAATTTTTAATAGCGATTATTCAAGGCTTGCTTAGCATTAACATTTAAAATGATTTGTATACGCATAAATAAGTTATTATTAATTTTGTAATTTTTAAATGGGGTTTCAATGTTAAATTTTAGTCAATTTAGTTTATCAAAAAATCTAAACTGCTAATTCGATTTAAATAATTTTTACATATATTATACATCAATTATCCCTCTATCATATTCTATTAAAATATTCCGTCCAACTATCATATCTTAAACTAGCACCCTGATCTTTGCATAAGTTTTGATATTTTATATGTTACGTGATCAAAATTTAATTATTATATGCGTATTAAAATAATTGATATTAATTAATCATATGCTTTGTACAGAATTAAAATATTTCAATCCGTTTAAAAATGGCATCAAAATTTCGAACGACAAGATTAACTGAACGCCCCTTTATATTGGCATGTCTATAAAACCATAATGAGTGTTATTAATATAACATAACTTATTATGGTCAAACTCACTTATAAGGGCATGCAAGTGTATGTACGGGAATACGTTAACAAACTTTTATGACAAAGTTATAAAATTTTTTAAAATTACCATATCTTATCTATTCGGCATCAATAAAGTTTTTAAAATTGACATTATTATATTTCACATTGGCATATTCTGCTATTTTAAATACAGTATACCCCGCATATACTTACACCGCTTATAATCACTGCATATGTAAAATACCAAACGTTACAAATAGTGTTATTAATGCATTAGTTATAATCATTTTCGGATATAATCACTTAATTTACCATGCACCAATGTGGTGATCATAAACGGAGTATAATGTATATTTTTATATAACACATGCATAGTTGCTATATACTGTAATATAAAAAGCAACCGGAAAATCTCCGAAACGCCAAGCTAAATTATTACTTATAATTATTATGATACTAAATATTATTTTTATATTCTTTTTAAATTAGTAAATTATAGTAAAAATTATAGGAATACAAAAAGAAATATTAATTATTAAAATATTAGACTTTAGAATATTTGACATTTTTGTAATTTTTTAATATTTCGGTTTTATATTAATTTTTGTTTTAGTTTTAATATAATTTTTATTATACTATTTTAAAAGTATATTAAAAGAATATTCTCATTGTTTATTAATAATTTTCTAATACTCTAAAATAAATATCAAATTTTTTAATGGATTCTGTTTGAGGCTAAGTGTATAATATATTATATAAATACAGTCAGTTTCATATGCATGTGCTCAAAAACGTTGTAGTTGATATAGTTGTCATCCGAACCATCTAACTACTGTATAAGGCTATGTATCAATGTAAAGCGTTAGCAGTCAGATTATGTTATACAGTTAAAGAAAAATGTAAAATTTGTTTTGAAACAAAGAGTCATTGCGGGCGTAAAACTGCTAATTAATATTTACGCGTTTGGATAGAGGCATAGTTTCGATATATAATGGTGTACATAAGCTTAATTAATTGAAAATACGATATGATAAATATTTATTAAACAAAAAATAGATAATTTAATTAATTAATTTGTGTGAATATTATTTTAAATAAAATCAAAATTATATAAAAATAAAACAATTTAAGAGATTATAAACATATATTCATCAAGATAAAATAATAAAGTACATGTAATATAAACGTATTATAATGTTAAACAAGCTTATTAATAATTAAAATAACAAAGAATAAAAACTGTTAAATAAAAAACGCAGAAAGAAAAAATTAAACAGAAAGTAAAAGTAAAAAAGCAAAACACAAGTAAAAAATCATTGTTAATAACAAACATATAATTTTTATAATGACCTATGACCTTCATTTATAATATGCATAACGTTGCAACTGAGACAAATATTTGTTAACCCCTTTAATATTTTTTTTATTGCAAACATAATCAGACTGCTAACGCTTTACTCTGCTATGTATTGTTCTCTATTAATTGTTAAAGGGTGTTTTATTTTCTTTATTACATCTATTCTGTGACAATAAATCTTGTGATTTCTAAGAGAATTAAAATTTCAAATATATAAAACAAAATTTTCTCTTAATCTCATGACTAGGGCTTAGATTTTAACACAAATGAATTTTTAGTCTAATTTTAAATTTAGTATAATTGCGTTTTATGCACAAACAAGTTAACATTATTTTATTAGTTTTATAATTATGGGGAAAAATCTACTTTTAACTAAAAAAAACTTACATAGTTAAGTTGTATTTTGAAGTTAAAAATAATAAAAAAGTTATTAATAAATATAATTATGTTAAAATAAAATATAAATTAAAATATTCGCCAAAAGTTTCACCAACTAAGCAAACAGTTTTATATAATGTAAAAAATTTTAATAAATTTGATTCAGTTATTAATTGACTAAAACATTTGCCTCATAAGAAAACTGTATTAATTGATGAAAATATAAATAAAATAAAAAATAGTTTAATAAGTGATTCAGAAAAAAGCATCCGAGAATTAGAGCCCAAAACAACAATTAAACAAGGATCTGTGAGATTTATATTTAAAAAAGAGTTAAAATTCTTTCCATATAAAGTGCAAATATTACATAAAATGCTAAAAAATTCTATTTAAAAAAGACTTAAATTTTATTACAAATTGTTAGAAAAACTAGAATTTAATAATAATTATTTAAATAACATTTGGTTCAGTGATGAGTCACATTTTCATTTAGATGGTTACTGTAATAGACAAAACATGCGAAAATGGGGGTCAGAAAATACTGAAATTTTTATTGAAAAATTAGCGCATCCTATTTACGTAACTGTTTGGTACGCAATTTTAACTCAAGGAATTATTGGTCCCTTTAAAAAAAAATTTATTTCAACACAGAGTTACAGTGAATCAATTAAATTATCAAAATTTAATTGAAAATTATTTTGTGCCTGAATTTGGAAACAAAGTTTGCGATCGATTTAAAGATCAAATTTTTATGCAGGATAGGGCAGCTCCTTATACAACAAAAAAAATAATTGATTTATTAAATATAACATTTGGAAATAATTTGATTAGTAATAAGTCGAGTGAAATATGGCCACCATATTCACACGACATAAACTCATGTGATTACTTTTTATGGGGATTTAATAAAGACAACGTTTTTGCAAACAATATTACTAATATTTTTTTATTAAAAAAAATCAAATATATTTGTGAAAATATATCTGAAGAAACATGTAAAATTGTAATGTTTAACTAAATGTAGTTATGTAGTTAAACTGTGTGCAATACAAAAAAGGTTTATAAAATTCATTATTATATGTAGGACTGAATGAGTAAATCAAATTAAATGGAGGACTAACTTTGAAGTAAAGTTATATCGATGTATCGATATATTAGCGCTCAAGTTAAATTTTATATATTTTTATTGATTAATAATGTACATTGCTTATGGAGGCTATTGCAGATATACTGTTTTTGCATGTTTAGCAAACGGCATAATATCTAAGAAACATTTTGATTTTTGATATTTTATACGGCTCTGTTTATTTGTATTGTCGTCGTGTAGTACATAAGCTATGTACATTATAAATAAATAAAAATATATAAAATTTAACTTGAGCGCTAATATATCGATACATCTATATAACTTTACTTCAAAGTTATTCCTCCATTTAATTTGATTTACTCATTTAGTTCTACATATGCAAACGTTACAGGCTTTTGATAATTATCATTCAGTTGTATTAATAATACATTTTATGAACTATTTTGTGTGTATGTTTGAATGTTTGACCATAACTACAAAATTCGTTCTGAGCGATAAGAGATGATTGCATATACAGTATCACAAGTACTGAGTATACGGTATATCAAAACTATTATCAAAACTGTTGATAAAATTGCTATTAATCTATCTGAATGTCCTTTAAACTGCATTTATATTTTAGTTAACAATTTTGCATAAATTTCTTAATATATCACTATTCGTTCCAAACTATGGTTTTGTTTTTTAAATATAATTTATTACGAAAATGCCATTTCTTTTGCCACTATCTATACATTTGTACCCAATTATGATATGTTCGACAAACAGAAGCACTAATCAAAATAACGTTAAGCCAAAAGGCTAACAAATGTCAAAAACAAAGAAAGAGGTAATAAAAGATTTTTGAAAAAACGTTGTCCGACTAAATGATCGACGCCGGCGTGGCGAAAAAATGCGCTTACATTACGTAGACTCGTCCTTCCGCCCAGACCGTGGTCGATCATGTACTCCGGACAGTGCCTTAAATTTTGTGTATTTAAAGAGAAATTTTTTTATTTATGGCATCAATTCTTATCATGAGTCATAAAAACTTCTCTAAATGCGACTTGCTCTGCCTCTTCTGCGAAGAAAAGAAGGGAGGGGACCGACACAAGATAAGATGCGGCCACTTCATTCATCCGTTCTGTTTCGCCATTATGAAGCAACAGCAACGGGAAGCTTGGGAGGATGACCAACAATTCGTAAACTTTGTCGTCTGTTCATCTTGCCCAGGCCTCACTCAAGTCTCCGAGAAATTCCCGGCGACTTAAGCAAATCAGGATTTCTTAGACGCTGATTTGGTGGATTTCATTCTCGAATTCACTCCTGACCAAATTTTGGATATTGTAGTGATTTTTAATTTTAATTAATTTTTTTGTAATTTTTTTATATTTTGTAATTTTTTTGTATTTTTTGTAAATTTATTTGTTTTTTAATAAAATTTTTATTACAATATTAAGTTTTTATTTATTTATTTTATTAATTTTTCAAAATTCCCTTTAAATTAGCCTGCTGTAGCCTTAATACATGTAGATCTAGGCTATATGTAGTAAGACTACAGTAGGTCATAATAGGTGAGGATTTAAAAGGGCCTGCCATACTACTCGTAGTCCCTCACAGTTTAGTACAATTTTTATAAGATGAGTTTGTCCTCTAAGTTCTTATACCCCGGCGTATTAGAACATGTTCTTAAAATGAAAATATAAATTAGTTTTTAACTATAAGTTTAAAACAAATATTTTTGATAATAATGCTAAAATTTAATGTTTAAAGATTTAACCCATTACAAAATTAAAAACATTTTTAAAGAAGTGATTAGAAATTATGTAATCACTGACTAATTTAAATTAATTCTTGTGTTTAAAAATTTTCTGAATTACAATTAATTTAGTATTTATTTATTGTTTGAAAATTGTTTAGAAAACAGTATGTCGGAAGTTCGCAAAATATGTTTATTTTTAAAAATCATTTTAATCATGATTAATTCATATAATATAA
>JAQFXP010001168.1:0-21166 GCA_034693685.1 Belba bartosi
TAGTTAATTATTTTTAATATAATATTTATTTAATTGACATTTAGTTACATTAAATCTATAATTGATTAGATAGTCGATTAAATTGTAGGCAAATTATCGAAATTATTAAACTGTTTAATCAACTAAAACCAAAATAATAATAATTAAAACAAATATCAAAAACAATAGATTTGAGACTAATTAGACAAATAATAAAACAAAATAATAAAAAACAAATTTAATTAATTAAAAAAACAAAACTTAATGAACAGTTAAATCGAAAGTAAACGAAAAAAATAGACATAACTATAAAAATGTAATTAAAAGTAAAAACAATTGAAAAACTAATCCGAAAATTGAACTCTTAATCCGATAGACCTAAAGATGTTAAAACTGGCCTCACCTGAGTTGGAACGTATGATAATCGCACAGAACGGTCTGGTGACGACAACGCCGACCCCGGGCGCCATCCCGGGCTACTTCATGAAACAGGAACAGGAGGTGACCGAAGAGCAAGAGCTATACGCGCGTGGATTTGTCGACGCACTCAACCAACTGCACCAAATCAATGGCCAACAGCACCCGAACCACTGTCTCAATAGTTCCCAACTCTCGAACACTAATAACCAGAACTCGAACACTAATCACACGAATAGTATCACAAATAGCAGTAATAATAATAATTGTAATCAAAATAATAGTCATTTAAATAACAATCAAAACATTATTAATAATAATAACAATAATTCGCATTCGAGTGACTCGTCGGCCGATCTGACTATAGCCGACTCGAACGGCAATAATTGTAATAACAATAACAATAGTAATAATCGACGTAATAGTTATCATATGTTAGTACCGGCGGTGACGACGGCCTCGTCGACTGTCGGCCACCAGCAGCCGGTGCCGCTCTCACAGCCCAACACGACCAGTGCCGTCGGCTTTAATGCCAACACTAATAACGCCAATAATAACTGTAATAATGGGCCGAAGTTTGCGATACCGCACATCCCCTCACAACAGGACCAGTACGTATCAGTGAGCACATGCCTGTCGAGCGGCCAGACTACGGGTGCGCAGGTCCTGATCAACCAGAACCATCAGAACAATAGTGTTTTGCCCCCATATTCACAGGCCGTCACACATAACAGCCATAACCATAACAACAGTGTTTATACGATGCAAATCAAAGCCGAGCCAACCCAACCTCAATCGGCCAACCAGTCCATACCCACGTCGACGCAGTTGGCAATGCGCGGCCTATCGCCGCCCCTCTCGCCCGGCCAGCAGACGTCACTCGCACCGATCGATATGGCCGATCAGGAACGGATCAAATTGGAACGGAAACGGCTGCGCAACCGAATCGCCGCATCCAAGTGCCGGCGCCGGAAGTTGGAACGCATTTCCCGTTTGGAGGACAAGGTTCGGGGCCTTAAGGGCGAGAACAGTGAGCTCTCGATTGTGGTCAATAAGCTGAGAGACCAGGTATGTGGTCTTAAGCAGCAGGTCATGGATCACGTCAAGTGCGGCTGTCAGCTAATGGTCCCTCAATGACCTCCAGGTCATCGCCATTTGACTGTTGACCCATCCGGGTGCTCACCTCGCCATTTGACATCCAAGTGCTACGTTTGGTAGTGCTTGTCGTCTCTCCATTACATTTCTAGCCATCCATTCGACCTCAACCACCCGTTCCCCTCAATTATTGATTATTATTA
Source organism: Belba bartosi (assembly GCA_034693685.1). Classification (NCBI taxonomy): domain Eukaryota; kingdom Metazoa; phylum Arthropoda; class Arachnida; order Sarcoptiformes; family Damaeidae; genus Belba; species Belba bartosi. The sequence goes on from JAQFXP010001168.1 coordinate 1,695, forward strand.
TAATTACTAAACTGTGTGACGATGGCCAGGGATGTCGTATTCGTTTGACATTGGCCAGGCATCTGATGCTCTGGTTTTTTGTTCTGTTAGTTCGTTTGACTCCCTGTGCGACTCTGGTTTTGATTGATTCGAACAGTTTGTGATTTTTTGTCTAATTTTTATTTAATTTTTTTCAATAATTTTTTTCAATAATTTTTTGATCTTTTCAACTAATCCGTCACTCATTATATGCATTGATATAAACGAATAATTATTTTCTGTTTAAAAGTTTTTTAGACTTTTTTGCGAATAATTTATTATTTTTTTTGTATTAATATTATTAGTATTTATGAGACTATTATTAATTGGATATAAGATCTGCCGTTTGTTTTAGATTGAGATTGAGTTTAGAATTATTTATAATTTTTATTTGGATTTAACAGAAAAATATTTTTTAGTTTTATTTTGATAATTGAAGTTATGTTAAGATTTTATTTCATATTTTCTAATTTCATATTTTTGTTTAAAAATTATTTATTATTTAATTTTGATTTTAAATATAATTTATTTTAATTTTGGGTTAAGTTTTGCAAAAACAGAATTTTAAATAATTTTAATTTGATTTCCGTATATGTGATACAAACGCAAAAATTTTTTAACAGATTTTAAAGTTTAATATATTTTCACCGATTCTTATGCATTAGGTTCTGCTCTTAAACTCAATGCAAACGAAATTTTTATCAAATTTTTTTTTGATAAAACCTTAATTATTGCTACACTTTAGGCAAAATTTTTTTAACATTTCTATATTTTCTATTAAATGACGAGTAATTTGATTAAACGCTTAAAACAAATATATGTTTATATATATAAACTATCGAAAACTTAACGAACTTTTCAAATGCAAAGTATTTTATATTTAACTAAAACATTGCAAAAGTGCCTAAATTTTATTGTATTAAACAGAAAACGACTCGTCATTAGATTTGACTAAAAATTTTATTCTTAAAAAACATTTTTATTTCAATATTTACTTATATTTATTGAAAAAAAAAGTTTTAAATCAAATGAAAATAACTTTTACTTCTGAACAAAGTTTATAAATAAAATACTTTATTCACTGCTCTATAAAAAAAATTATTTAAAAATTTCGATAATATATACATATTATGTATATATTTATTAGTAAAAAATAAAACTATTTATTCTTATATTATATTAAAGAGAAATACAACTAAAAATGATTTGTTTTAATGAATAGTCTTATATGACATATAAAGAGTGAAACAAAATCTTACTATAAATTCTATGCATTATTATTATTGATAAGAATTTATTTGCGAAAAATAACTGAAAAATTTGTATATTTTTTGTGTAAATCCCAATAATTTATTATTATATAAATAGAGTGAAAAGATTGCGATAATTATTGTCAAATAAAAACTCAAATGTGAATTGAATTGATTGGAAAAATATTTTTTAAGTATAAAAATACTAATTATTTGTTACATAAAGTGAAGCTAAAAGAGAGGCATATTTTGCATATATTGAGAGAGAAAAAAGCTATAAATTGATTGAAAAATATTATAAATAATTATTAGATTTTTTTGAGAAAAACTTCATAACATTCGTTAGGATTAAGACATTTAACACAAGAATTATATTAATTATAATTTAATAAAAAGCAGAAAACTATTCGTCAAGTGATCTGAAAATAAGAAAAACGTTTTTTCATTCATTTTAATCATAAAAATTCATTTGATTTTCAGTAAAAGATATTTTTCAGACATTTTTTGTTACATTTTGTTTTGAATTTATTGTTTAAGTTTTGATTTTTTTCCTTCAGTTATGGTTATTATTTAATTTCCAAAAAAGTTTTAAAACATTTTATTATTTAATTTTATTATCGATTTATTTGAAATTATGTTTAATTTTAGATAATTTGAATTTTAAAATCTAATTCAAAAATTCATTTTTTAATAACAATTTATTGTTTTATTGAATAACTAATGAATATATTGTTTAATAAATTAAATGAAAAATAAAAATTTGATTTTGTATTTATGTATTAAAACAATTACTCGAAAAAGAGATAAAATAAATAATAAATTCAAAAAATTTTGCTAAAACTTTTGTTAAACTTATTTATTATATAAAAAATATATACAAAAAATTTGCATCAATTTTATGATTGACTTAAGCTTTGCATTAATATTAATAATTAATTCAAATATTAATATATTTACAAAACTATTCATTTAGTTTGGATTTAAAAGTAGAATAAAATTAGAATAAAATCAATTTTTATGCAAATATTTATTGAATTCAAGCTTTTTGTGCGATTGGTATACAATATATGGTTTAACATAAAAATCAAATTTAGATTAATTACTAATAATAGTAATAATTGACGTAATAGTCATTAAATTAATTGTATTGGCCGGTTATCAACACCCGATGGCCGACTCCCTGTCCAACATAATTGTGAGTATTTTATAACTATTATTAAATTTTTATTTAAGTTTAAATTGTTTTTATTTTTTACTTTTATTACTTTTTGCCGATTTTTTTAGTTAAATATTTATTTAGTTTTGATATATATTTTGGAATATCATTTGAAATATTTTTTAATGGATTTTGATTTTATTGCCTTTTTTGGAGTTTTTATAACTTTTTTTTCTATTTTTTATATTTATTTTTCTTATCAAATGATAATTCAAAGTCTATTCAAGTGTTGAAACACATATTGTCTGACAGTATTGGAAATGATTGTCAATTGATTTCAACCATAAAAGTGTTGATAAAAAGTAATTTTTTATAATAAAAAAAATTCGTATTTTTATGGAAAGGAAAAAAGTTTTCGAAATTGTGTAAAATTTTATGAAATGATTGCGAAACGACTTAATGTTTAAAATGCACTTAAATTATGTAAAAGTTTAGCCAATTTTCTCTCATTTTCTCATTATTTAACTCAAATTAAACTTTTTTTATGGGTTTTATGTTTTAACCAGTTTTTGGTTTTGAAGCTATATTTTAGTGCTTTTTGTTTAAATGGTTTAAAAATTATTTTTGGTTTAAACTGTTTTTAAAAATAATAAATTTTATGTTGTTGAAAGGTTAGGTTAATTTTGTGTTAAAACCAATTGATTTGTTTAGGAAAACATTTATATTTTTAAACCTTTTTTTTGTGTTCAAATGTATTTTTAAAGAATTAAAGAAAAAATTTATGTTTATCTCAAAAATCTGCAAAAAATATGAAAATATTTGTGGAAAAAAACTTTTATTTATAGCAAATGTCTGGAAAAATAAGTTAAAAATTGAACAAAAATTTTATTTTTATTCAAATTCCGAGAATATTAAGTCGAAAAGTGTAGCAAAAAATTTCTAAAAACTAAATATTTTGTTGATTTTCAACAAAATACAAAAAATTAGTCAATATTTTTCACTTTAATCCTACATAAAAGACAATTCAAACAAAACAAATGATAACTTTTTTCTCGAACTTTATTGCAAATCCTGTTTACTCTTACAGTGAATGTCAAAAAAAGTTCACTTTTTTCTTACAGTTAAAGCAATTTTTTACTTAACCAACATTTGACTCTTAGATACAATTAAAGAATTTATGCAAAAACATCCGCAAAAAAGTTTTTTTAAAGTTATTAATCAATTAATGTAATAAAAACTAATTATAAGTTTATTTTTATCGCTAATAAAAGTACTATTTCTAACATCAAAATGTGGGCTAAAGTCGAGAATAAAACTTCTTATCGTTTTTAGAGGACATATGATATGCTGTTATTGATATATATATTTGATATAAAAAACTTTTTTTGTGGCAATAAATAGATGTTTTTTATTTGACATTTATATCTGACCTTCGCTTTCGTATATTAACTCAATTTTGTTTTGTTTAATATTTGATTTCATTTTATGAAATTTTTTATATTATATTTATTTTATTATTATTTTTTAAGTTTTTTAAATTTTTAGTTTTAAAAATGATTCAAAGTTCAACTGTTGTATTAAATAAAATTTTGATTAGCTTGACGCAATCCAGAAATTGTTTTCAACATTAAATTAAATTTTTATTTATTAATCCAATATTTTCAAAGACTGTGTTTCAATGTATTTATCAATAACTCAACTCTTTATCTACGACTCAATACAATCTTTGAAATACTATTTCATTCATAGAAAACATGTTATTTGAAAAAAAACCAAAAATAAATAAATTAAAAAACTTTCCGATCAGACAATTGTCGTCACAATTAGAAAAAAAAAATATTTATAAAAAACAAATTAAATAAAAAGTTTTAAAATTTCGAAACTTATTAAACTTATGATAAGAGAATAATTCCTAAAAAAAGTGATGAGTCATAGAAATACCGGAACTCTAATATCTAATCAACAAAATTATTAAATAAGAAAAAAAATTATTTAATTAAATCGAAAGCAATAAACGGTCTAATCGTTTCTTAACTATACTATTCATTAGATTAGATAAAAAGAAAACTTAATTTAAATATTAGTACAAAAAAACATCGATTAACAAAAAAACTTGAAAAAACAGTTATTAATACTTAATATGTTATATAATGTACGCTATTATCGCATAATCTTTACGGGGAATCACATTCTCATAACTCATTCCGCAATTCCGGTGCCGAACACTATACACATATTTCTAGCATTCGGTGCAATAATTGTATTTATATTCGCAATACATAGATATAGCTATTCGTATGACTCATACGCTATCGCCTTATATACCATATGATCGCTGAAGAGCTTAAATGAGATAATTGTTTCATTTTCTTTACTATTCTATCGAATATTAAATTACTTTTTATTTTAATTTTATTATTCTTTTTTTTGTGTGCATTAAATGTATTATATTTATAGTTATTGTTATTGTAAACCCAATTCTGTTGTTTAGTTTGTTTTTCACTTTAATAGACATTTGTTTTCTCTGTTTTAACGACTCATCTGTTGTTTTCATAAAAAAAATTTTAATGTGTTTTTCGCTTTATTTTTGAAAACATTTAGATTATTATTTTTTTTAATTTTTATAATTAGTCTATATTTTCATAAAATGTTTCAAAAGTTGTGACAAATTCATAGAATTTTTTTTGTTTTTGAAATGTAAGACAAAACTCACATAAAAAGCATATTTTATGTCTATATATCAATCGATTTCTTAATTGCAATAAAAATGTTTGTATTCTTGGAATTGAAATACTTTTACGAAATTCTGGTTTTGTTTTACAGTCTATAATACATTTCAAATATATTTCAGGGTTAAGGTGGGGCAGGGGTTGGGTGCAAAACACCCCCGGAGTTGGACAGAGCTATGCTATTATTTAAAGAATTAATTTTTAAGCATAAAAACGATAATTATATTTAAATTTTCTATTTAGTACTATTGTTCCGATTATTACACGAATCTAATCAATCATTTCTAGTATTTTATTCATGTCTTTCGGTTTGACGTTTGAATTATACATTTAGTAATCATTGAGTTTTAGATATTTTTTTTTGTATTTTTGTTTTGTTTTACTTTTTAGTTATATTTTTTTGTTTTAGTTTTTTCTATTATTATATATAATTTTTTGAATTTTAATTTTTTTTTATTATTTGGGATGTGCAAGGCTAATAATTTGGAAATGAGGGTCAGGAGAGTGGGTATAAAATTTAATATTTTGTTCTCTTTTCGGAAAAATTACTTATGTAGGAAAAACTTTTTAACGAAAGTATCCTGGCAATTATTACTTGCAAATTTTTAATTTAATAATTTACACTTAATTAAATTAAATTTAGATTTAATTATTTTAAGTTAAATTTAATTAAATTTAATCTGTTTAATTAATCAAGGTAAATTTTAGTTGCATTAAAATTAAATATGACAAAAAATCAAAACAATTTTTTAAAAATTTTTATTGAAAGTACAATTTTTGCATGTTAGAAAGTTTACAAAATTTATAATTTATTTCCCACCTTGCACATTCCTTAAATTTTGTATAGCAACTGAAGAGTAAAATACTTCAAGTTTTAGCTGGAATTTAAAAAAAATATATTTTTCATTTCTAATTGAATGCATATGTCTTTGAGAATAGGAATTATAAACGCATTAATAGTTTTTTGCAATTTCTCTACACTTTTACCTAATTTTCAATTCACTTTCTTATAGTTAATTTTATTTCAAAATTCTGTGTTCTTTTGAATAAATTTATTTAAATAATAAAATTTTATTTATTTTAAATTATTATTTTTGTTTGTTTTTCTCAATGTTAAACAAATAAAAAAAATTTATTATTTTATATATCATTATGTCTATGATTACAGACGTTTATTTAGACCTTTAGTTTATTTATTTATTTTAATTTAATAAACATTAAAAAAATTATTAAATAAATATAAAAAAATATTAATGCATTATTTGGCAATTTATAAATATAAAATAAAATTATCATGGCAACAGCTAATTAGCCAGTTAAATTGCGAATTTTATTGTTTAGAAAAAAATTGTTTACAAATAATTTATTGAACTATTATTTTATTTGTTAAACATTTTTTTGCATTTATTCTGATAATCTAATGAAGCATTAAAACAGTCTTGTTAACAATAATTGTTAGCAGTTTTTGATGTGATTATAGTTTTGATATGAAATCTAAAAATCTTTTTTATATTTTGTTTGATAGATAATTATTTGATAATTTTTTAAGTTAATTCCCCAGCCAAGTTTTTTATTTAAAAATTAATAAAAATAATTTTTTTATTAAGAAATTAAATTCTTAATGCGTGCGTAAAATGTTTGCAAAATTATGTGAAAAGTCTTAAAAATTTTTCATTTATGAGTGAATTAGAAAACTATTTAAGCAATTATCTGAAATTAAAAATATTTGCCAAAAAAAATAATAACTCAAAATGTTTTAATTTGAGATTGTTAGATTAAAATAAATAATATAACACATTAGAGCTTTATTAATGTATAATTGATCAAGATTATTAATTTTTATGAATAAAACTATAAATAGCATTTAAATAGACAATAATATTTAAAACATTTTTTATATTTAAAAACATCATTTAGAAAACACGCTCAACACATTTAACAACTTAGATTTTGTTTATTACACAAATAAACAAATTTATTTTAATTTGAATTTAGCATTTAGAAAGTTGGCTAGCTAATAATAAGAAACTTTTAATAGACTATAAAAATTTCTGTTATTGTTTGGAATCAGAGCTTGTTGTGACACAATTTAGTTATACTAAACATTTATAAACAAGTTATTACAATGATCTATTTTATTTATTTTCAACAATTTAATTTAATTTTAAATTTATTTTTTATTATTTTGCGTAAAAATAGTTTCAAACAAAAACTATATACAAAAAGTTTAAGGAAAAAAAATTATTTTAATAATAAGAAATGAATTAAAAATATTGCAAAAAAAACAAAATTAATAAAACATAAAAATCTAATTTCAATTCAATTAATTGGATAATAGATAAAAAAAATTTATTTAATTAATACGTATTTTGTATTTTATGAACTGATATTAAAAAACAAAATCGAAAAATATGGGCAAAAAACTCTTCAAATGTTAGAAAAATCTAAATTGTGTTCAGAAGAGAAAACATGTTTGAAGGCCAGGCTCAAGGATCAGGTGCTCTGAACACACGAACAGTATTTTTTATAGTTATGAACAAAGGATAGGAAAAAGAGTGAAACTAAAAAAACGATTAAATTTTAGCTCTCCTTCACTTAATGTTAGTTGAGATGTGCAAGCTAGTACGCTTGAAACACAAAATCAGCTGCATGCAAAAATTACCAAATTTTGGCAATGTGGTGTCAAATAGGATATTTTTAATAATGTCATTTTGGCTATTTTTGTTATTATGTTTTTATCTTATTAGATTTAAGTAAATTAAATCAGATTTAAATTATATTAAAATTTACTTTATTTAATTTAACTAGATTTAAACCGAATTTAATTAAAATTTACTAAAATATGCTAAAAAGTAACAAACTTAATTTATTTTACAATATGAATAAATTAAATTTAAAAAAAATAATATTTAATATATAAATATTTAACTTATTCCTGCTTGCACATTCCTGTTTCAAGCAATAGAATAAGCCAATAGACAGTACAATACAAAATGTATGGGAATAACGATTAAACTAAACTTTTTTGTTGTTTTGTTATACATTTATATATTTTTTTCAACTACAGTATACAATTAGTGGGAATTATAGCAATTATAATTAGAATGCATATAGCTCATTATTTTGTCTACTGTATTATAAACAATTTCTATAATTAACCACGTTTGAGATAAGCAAGGACAATTTCAACCCGGATTGTTATCTGTTTAAAAGAAATTGATCAATCACAATTTATTTTAATAAAATAAAATTTATTGGCTGCATTTTTGCATAATAATTAATTTTAATTTATTCCAATTTTACCTTGGACATTTTTTTATGGTACTAAGAATTGCTCCCCTTTAAGCTCCTTATCTATAGCGCCCCATTCGAGGCCTTCCAACCCTATAATTAGTCTATGAATAAAAAAAATTTTATTTTGCAAAAATGTGTTTATTATTTGAATTTAATTTGAGATGAATTAAGAAAAACTGACATGTTGTTCCTCATTTGATTGATTTTCGTGTAATTCTTAAAATTAAAAAAATTATCTAGTATAGATTTTGCATGTTAAAATAATTACACTATTACGTGAATGCATTCAATTTTAGCAAACATTTTGAGAATTTGTTTTTTATTTAAAATTTTTTATACATAGCTATTGACAGAAATATTTTTAGTTGAAATGAATTTGGTTTTTGTTATGTTGTGCACAGGTATGCAAAACAAGAGGTTATGGATCACGTGACTTGCGTCGGTCGGCTAATGGTTTCGCAATTGACCTCCAATTGACATCCAGGTGCCCACACATTAGGCTGTGCTCTCATTGTATAAAACACATGTAGCCCATCCATCATCACAAACCACTCGTTCCCCACAATTATTGGTTCAGACAAATGATAGTTTTGGCCAGAGATGTGGAACTGTTTTATATATAGATAATTATTTTTTATATAGCTCTGGTAATGGCAACTCTTTTGTAACTTATTTTTAAAAATTCAATTATAAAACATTTAGGCTTTCAACCTGTTAATTTAATTGAATTTATGGTAAATTTTATTTAAAAATTTTTAAGCTGATAAAAAATAAAATATTTCAAATATAATTTAATCTAGATCAATCTTTTAATTGTTTATTAAATTAAATTTTATTTTTTAATTATGTAATAAAAATTTAATTATCTTGATAATTTTTATAATACAGAAAATATATTTTTTAAAATTTAGCATGCTCAAAACCTTTTTTGTTTGCTAGATAATTTAATTGCATAAAAATATTACATTAATTTTATGCCTGACTTAAACTATTAATTAAAATTAATGATTCATTTATACAATTAATTGAATAAAAACTTTTTAACTTTGATTGGGTTTAACGACAAAATAGGAAAAAATCAATTTTTATGCAAATGTTTAGGTGAACTCAATTCCGATTTTTGTTCAACGATTGATATTCATTATGTGGTTTGACATAAAGATTAAACTGAATTCAATAATTATCTCATACTATATGGTAGTATTGAGTAAAATACTCAATAAATGTTACATAAGTTTTAGAAATTTATTTACTAATCCTTAGCTTATGTATTGACTATTGGCCTCATTTATTAAGTTAGCAATGATTTTGTTTTTATTTACTCACACTTAGCATGTTTATAAGTTTTATTTAATTATAATTTTAAAAAAATTAAAACAAAAATTAATTAGTAAGTTAATGCCAAGTTAATTTAATTACTGATTTAAATTATTTAATAAATTCTATTTGAAAAATAAAAGTGAAAAACGTGATTTTTGCATTAATTAAACAAGTTATTTAACACTTGAATAATTTTACAAAACACAATATAGAAAATATACAGAATGTGCCAACCAGAAAAATGTTAAACAATAAGTTTTACAAAAATGCTTTTATGCTTATTTTATTTAAATTTTCGAAATGTTAAAATATATTAACAAAATGTTTAAAAATTTTGTTTTAAAATATTGTTTAACAGGTTTTTAAAATTTTTTTAATTTATTCACTTTTTAAAAAATGTTTTTTAATAATTGCAAAATAGACTTTAATTTAGTAATTAAATTAGTTAGCTTAATTTTGATATAAAAAATTAATCACTAAGTTTAACAAAAATAAAAATTAAATAATTTTATTATTAATCTGTAAATTTTAAATAGCTTAAATATATCGAAAATTACTTATTAATATTGCGTAAATATATAAATTATTATATCAAGTAATAAATTAGTTTTAAATAAACTTGTTTAATTATCAAATTATATTTATAATAATTATGCTAAGCATATAATTTAGAAGTATATAAAAAATTTAACTAGCTCAAGATTAAGTCATCTAGTAGTTCATAAAATTTTACAACTTGAGTGTGTAATATAAAATATTAAAAAATAAACAAAACACTTTTTCACCAGATATTAAATATTTACTTATATATAAAATAAACAAACATTTCGAACAGTAGTATAAATATTATCCTTTTTTAAAAAAAGTACTTGACTACAAAAATTGAAAAAATATATAATTTTTTATAAACAATATAATATTTGGTAGCCATGAGTAAATAACAAGTTATTGTCTATTTGTTTAAATAGAGCTTTGATTTGCTTAACATTTGATGCTTTTCATTGACACCTTTTTTGGTTGTTTTATATATTATATTATTTTTTTATATTTTATAATTTTAGTGAAGCAACGAATACTTTAAATATTTTTTATATCTTAGAAACACTTTTAAATTAATTCAACAAGAGCCTTGAAGATGTTGTTTGAAGGCATCGTTCAATTTGTAATTATTATAATTATTTCCAACTTGATTTTTTTTATTTGTAATTTTTAGCAGACATAGTATTTATTAATAAATTAAGCTTGCAAAAGAGCACGTGCAGCCAATAAAGTGCATTAGCAAGATGTAACGTCAAAGTTTGAATGACAATTTAGATTAATGTATAAATAATATAAACTCAATTAATTAAGACAAGATTAACGAATTTATAAAATATATTTTTAGCACTATAGATTAAACTTGATAGCAAATAAAATATATATAATTTAATTTAACTTACTATATTTAAATTAATTATATACTTTAAGAATTAAAATCTTAATTTGTTTTTAATAGTTAATTTTGTTTACTTTAACTTGACTAAATTTATCTATTACATTGAACAAGGAAAAGTATTAATAAAATCAATTTTAATATATTAATATTTTTTGAATTAAATTTGTTATTATCCCTATTTTAAATAATAAGCTTTAAAACTGTATTTTAAACGTTTATATTAGAAAATAAAGTAATTTCGAAAACCAATTCAATTAATAAGTTTGTATTCAATGGACAAATAATGCAATAATTATGGGTTTTTCAAGCCTTGAGTTTAGAAAAAAGTTTTCAATTGTTTATTGAAATATATTAATATAAAAATTATTATCCTTAAAAAATTTTCAATGTTGAAATATTGGAGTTTAACGTGTAACTTTATTTAAAAATTAATTATAAATATACGCTAGTACATGTATATTTTTTAAATTATAAAACAATAATTTAATATTTATAGCATTAAATATATATTTAATTTTTAAATTGCTAGTAATAAAATTACTCTTATAAATCAACAATAACAATTTGTTAATAAATGCGCATAATTAAAAAAAAATACAATATGTTTAATTTACTGTGCATGCTTATAATTTATTGTGTTGATTTTATTGCAGTTTATAATTAATTTTTATATAAACATGCAAAATTTATTTATTTTTCACTCAAGTATTAATTAAATATTTAAATAATAAATAAAAATAATAATGTTTTCTAAATCGTGTAATAAGTTTTAGTTTAATATTTTGCAAAACACTTCAAAACAATAAGTTTTTTGTCTTATGCAGTATTAAGTGAATAATTAATTGAGAAATTAATTCAAACTTTTCATCAAATCGTTTATATCAAAGATTCTCATAAATAAAAAATTAATTAATTTTATTCAATAAAAGAATAATAACAAAAAAAACAATTTTTCATAATTTCAGTGACAAATAGAAAAAATATTTATTTGAGATTCAAATATTGTATAAAAAATAATTTTATATCCAAAACACAAATATTTGAAATGTATTGAAAACTAATAAAAATATTTTCAATAAAATATTTCTATTTAGAAAAGTAAAGGTCAGTATATTTTAGCCGGAAAAATGTGATAGATGCAAAAATAAACTTTCAATTTATATTTAAATACAATTTAATCGAAATTCAAAAATATTTCTTCAATGCAGTCGAAACTTTAAACAACTTTTGAAAAATATAATCAAAATATATAACAAAATTCAATACAAAATAATAAACTATCGATTGATTAGATTCCGATTGAATTCACACAACAGTTAAAAACCTAATGCTATAAATGTGAACAAAAATTAAGCCAAAAAATCAAATCACAAAACTTCACACAAGAAATCGTAAAAAATAAAAAACATTTTTTTAACCAAAACTACTGAAAAAAGTGCTAAAAATATATAACAAATCCTAAAAACAACAAAAAATAAAAAATTTAAGAGAAAACAGTTATAAACAAAATAAATGCCAAAAAAACCTAATGATTCGTAAACTCCATTAAACACATAATTAAAACGACAGAAAAAAAATGTACTAAAGATTGAATAAAAATAATAATAGGTTTCGAACAAAACAAAACAAAATAAAGTTCAGTCAATATATACTAAAATTACAACAAATAATAGGCAATAATAAAGAGTAGATTAAGTCAATACATATCTAACAATAACAAAAAATTGTTTTCAATATCAATGCAAAAATCTATTCAATAATAAAAATTAAAATAATTTATATATAAAAAACTTTTTCCGAACAATAGGCTACGATTTCCCGATAGCTTAATGTCAACCAGACCTCCAAGTGCTCCGATATATGCCATTAATATTCTAAGAGCTTCTCAAAACTCAATGCTATTTCATCCCTATATACTAGAGGTTGGCTTTTGGGGTGAATTATAAAAAAAGTAATAATAATAATCAGAATAATAGTTATAATGTGTTCAACAGTGAAGACCAACCACTGTTGGCATCGAATCGAGGGGTTTAGGCGCTATATATGCGATATTTGTAGCGTTGGTAAACTTTTAAATTTTATTCTTATAAAGTTAGTTTAATTAATTTAAAATAATTTTAAATTTTTACTATAAATTAAATTATAAAATTAATTTTAAAAATTATAAAATTAATTTTAAAAATTATAAAATTTAGAATTTTTTGTTTTTATTGTAACAATTATATTTAAAATAAATATATTAGAATAAAATTTAATAACTTACAACGTTATAAATATGCAATGAGAGGGAAATTCATGTAAAGGAAAACTGGAGGGGAGAGGAACGGTGTTTGGGAAGGAGTCGGAGCGAACATAATTTGCATTAGTTGTGAAAATGTTATTCGACTTCACTACTACTTTTCGAATCCGTATTAAAAGTTTTTGGCAAAAACTGAAAAACTCTATACTATTCGTGCATTTGAGTCCCTTTTTGGTTCGTTATGGCCGGCCGATCGGCACAAGCCATAGCTGCAGCACAACCGGAATAGCGATTCCCTTTAGGCCTTTTCGAGCGCGCACACAATACCCGTGCGATTTCAATAGCAACTGATACAGTGCTACTGAACTGTAACTGAGGACTACTGTACTGTTCTGTATATACATTGTTAGAGCTGTTAGAGTACGTGTGGCTCTATTGGGACATTCAATACAAATGTTGAAATTTTGTTGTCTATTATTTTCACTCTTCTCTCTCCCTCTTCTGCTCTCTCTCTCTCTCTCTCTCTCTCTCTCTCTCCCTCTTCTGCTCTCTCTCTCTCTCTCTCTCTCTCTCTCTCATTTCCTGCTCTCTCACTCACTCTCACTCATTCTCTCTCGAAAAATAATTTTTATGACACCTCTGATACCCGACCTCTTCGACCGAATTACAAGTTTTATGATTATTGACAGCGAATGCGATTCTGTAGACAATTGCTATTCAAATGAATTGACAGCATCTCTAGTATGGATTGTGTTATTGTGTTGCAGTTAAAGCTATTAAATTGAAATTGCGTTGTACTGTATATCAAATAAAATTATTGCTTTGGTTTACATTTAATTTCAATTATTTTAATTTTTATTACTTAGATTTAACTGATAAAAATGTTTGATAATAAGCAAAAAATTTATTTAAACTTTTTAGCTAGAAAACTAAATAAATTAAAATATTTTTAAATTTTATCGACGTAAAAATGTAAAATTTTGAATTAAATAAATTTTAGCATAACAATTCAAATAATTTTATATATTTGAAATTTTTTGTTTTTATTCACCCTCCTTTATTTAAATAATAAAACCATTACTTTAATTCTAAGCGAGTACATTTTAAAAATGGATATTTAAGTGTAAATTTCTAAACACTATAAAAAATAAATTAGTACAAAATTTTGTTTGTAATTTATTTTAATTGTTAGCAAAAAATATTTAAAAATAAATTAATGTTAAAATTACGCAAATTTTTTCCGAAAAAAGCCTATTTCTAAAAACACCAATAAATAAGCGAAACTGTAGTTCTAAGCGCTTAAGAGATTCACTCAATTTTGCGCTTGACATCACATAATTGATGAGATACTTAACTGATCTAGCTAGAAAATGCAATTTTTATTATTACTAGCTATCTATACATACGTCGAATTTATGGCGCATTTCAAACCGAAAGCGCTTTTGGTTTTGCATTACTAGATATATATTGGAAGAGATTTTTGTTACGACATTATCAGTGGTTTTTCAGTCTCACTCCGACTACTCTCCTCTCTCGTTCTCTCATTCCCCGGCTCCGGCCCATAGATTGCATGCAATTACTTTGTCTTTTTGAGTATATGCTAAAAGTGTTTTCCATAACTCCATAACTAATTTGTATTTTTAATACTTATGTTCCTTTTGTTCAAATTTTTATGATATTTATGTAGATATGTGTTAGAGCGACAGTTTTTTGCTGTAGTATTAGTTGTATTTTTGTTAGCTTTTCTCTATCAACACATTTGCAACTGATTTATAACTGATAAACAACTTTTTGACTGATTTAAGTTACTTGTGTTTTATGTTGCAGAATAGGCATGTATATTTTTTTAGTCTATTATTTCTGTTGTTTATATTAGTATTTTTGTTGTTTTTAGTATTTTATAATTTAGATTTTTATATTAAAATATAAAATAAATTTTAGATAATTTAAAACAAATTTAATTTTGTATTGAAAATGTTTCTCGTAAATGTTACAAACTGTAAACTTTTTATATGTGTTAATTAAAAACGTTTATATTGTATATAATTTTTATTTATTTTGGTTAAAAGTTAAGTTTGTTAATCTAAGTTTATTAATCTTTAAAACTTTTGCATGTCTAAATTGTAATTAATATTTTTAAAAATTAAGTTAAAAATATAATGTGACTAAAATTTTAGACTTAAAAATCAAAATATAATAATAATAATTTTTAATGTTGTAGAATAATATTTTTTCTTGCTAATTAAAAAAAACTAAATTGCTAACTTGTTAAATTTAAAGTTTATTAACTCTTTTTTCCACAAAAAAAGATTAAATTATCTCAGATTTTGTTAATCACTTTTAGTTTATCAAATATATTGTTCTCTAAATACAAGCCTTGGCTTACATTTTGTACTTTTTTTTGTATTTTATAATTTTGTTTTGAATATATTATAATTTTTTGGGATAAAAATCTTTATCTGTTAACAAATTTTTAAATATATACAAACTTCTCTTAATGTTAATTAAAGTAAACTTTTGTTCTTAACCTTAAGAATAGTGTCTTTTTTTAATAAATAAAAAAGATTTTGAAACAAATTCAAAGTCAATAAAAATAGCAATAAGTTTGTCGATTGTTTGTTCAGAATATTCTCTTTAATAATATATGTTTTAATTAAAAATTTGTTTTTATTAGTTTTACAATAATTGTTAGTTTGTATGTATTTCGCAGTAAAACAAATAAAAATATTTTTTAATTACATTTTAATTAATATATTTTGTTTGCAATTAATGTATTTTTGAAAATAATAAAAATTTTGAATTTAATATATTTAACAAATTATTATAATTAAGGATAAATTAATTTTAGAAATTTTATTAAGCAATTTCAAAATATTGTATTAAAGTTAAATATCATATTTAAAATAATAATTATAAAAACATTATTGAAAAAACAATTTAAAAACATAATGTACTTAATTGTATAAAAATATCATTATATGTTTAATTTAATATAACATTAATTTTATGTAGCTAACTTTTATCTTGGAATACCCGTAGTCTATTAATATTATTTTATTGATCAAGTTATTTTTTAGTATATAATAAATTTATAATAATAAACCAAAATTTATTTTGAATAACAATAATTAGAAAAAACCCAGATTCATTTATTTCTCATTATTTTTTCTTTATTATATTTTTGCGTTTATTTTATCAATAAATAAAAATTTATATAAAAAACACTAAATTATAGTTACATTAATATATGAATTATATGAAAATATTAAAACGTATAAAAACTTAAAATTTATCTTGATACATTGGATAATAAATTTTAAATTAAATTTTGTTTATTATTTATTTATTTTTATAATTGATTAAAAATAATTATTTGCATAAAATTAGATAATAATAAATTTTAAAAAAAAATGTTAATTAATTTATAGTATTTTTTATCTCTAAAAATATTTTACAAATATTTGTACTATTTTTGTGAACGGATTCGGAAAAAAAATAATATTTTTAAAAATAAACTTCAATTTGAAATACTTGTGATAATTATTTCGTATGTTATGTATGTCTTGTCTTGTATTTGAATTGAAGCCAAAATTAATAATAAGATAAAATCTTTTTTAATTCTAATCTTATATTAGTTTTTTGTCGTTATTTTTTGTTTTTTAAATTTACTATTTAATTGCATTTTAAAACATAATTTGTTTTTAAAAATAATTTTTATGCAAAATTTTCAAAAATCATTTTAAAGATGAGTTTTAAAATATTTATTTTCAAATACAGATAATTATATCCTTTAGAAAGAGTTATAAATTAGATAAAAATTCTTATCTTTTAAAAACTCTCAAAATTCATTAATTTTTTTATTTTGTGAATAATTTTTAGGAAATATTTTAATTTTTACTTTTTTTTGAATAATATTTTCCAAAATTGCTTTCAATTGATTTTTATGCGAAAATGCATTTTTAATGACAATTATTTTTATTATTCGTGTTTAACATACATTAGAAAAGTTGTATAAAAAAGAGTAAAAATATTTTTAGTACTTATTTCCGAGAATTTTCGATAAAATAACAATTTAATGCATAGAAAATGAAATTATTTAATGAATAAAATCAAATATTAAATATATTTAAAAATATTTAAATAAATTTATTATAAAAATATACAAAACATAAAAATACAAATAATTTAAACAAAAAATAAATTAAAGCATAAAAATAGAAAACATTTCAGTTTTAATCATAAAAACGAAATTTTTCAATTCATATGAAAACTAATTATTTCTATTAAAAAAAAGTATAAAAATACAAATAATAAGAATAACAAAAAAAAGAAGTTTAACTTTTAATGTACATTCAATACAATAATAGTTATTATTGAATATCAAAATACAAAAGTATTACTGATTTTATCGCTTTATACTATTCAGAAGAAAATTATATATTTTATACGTTTTAGTAGAAAAATGATAATAAAAGAAACAAAAAACTATACATTTGAGATAACCAGGGGGATATGTTAAAATAAGTTTTTAAAATTTTTTAATATGCTAATGTTTAATTAATAATTATTTTAAACATATGTATTGAATAAGACTAAATACTGGCTAAATATTAAATATTTTATAAATCTAATAAAATTAATCTAGAATAAATTTATTTTAAATTAAAAAATTCAGATTTGCAATTATAGTCGTCTTTTTACCACGTATTTTTGTACTGCCTACTAAGTTTTTTAGCTTGTCTATCCCTACTTTAGATTAGTAATTAAAACTTGCGCTAACCTTCACCTACAAGAAACAAGAGATACGAATACACGAGAAAAATGAGATAACTTTTTGCCGCTTTTCTATTGCATTAACATTAATATCAAATATATTATTAAATATTAAGAAAAATAAAAGATTTTTACGCAAAACTAATATTAATAGAAATCTACTGAAAATTTTTCGCTACAATTTCAATGTTAGAGTGACGTCGACTTCAATAAATAAAATATAATTTTTTTCAATTTAATTATAATTTGATTTTGTTTTATTAATAAAATAAAGATTTGTTTTTGAAGTTTATTTTTGGTTTTGATTTTTGTTTCTGATTGATGAGATTTGCCGGAAAACCCAAATTTGGTCTTTTATTTAATTAAATTTTTTGATATTTTATTCAATCGAATACTTCTAAATAACATAATAAGTGTTTGAATTTCATTTTGAAGTTAATTTGATATTTTTTTGCATAAATTATATGCTTTTCATAGTCTATCAAATAAAACAAATATATTCTTATTGTAAATGTAATACACCTTTACTTCCAGTCCTTAACAGTGAGTTGTTTTTGCGAATCAGATAACGAGTAAACCTTTAATATGTTTTTGGTTTTTGTATTTGATATATGTTTTCAAAGATAATATTGAATTTTTTGAGTTAATATTTTGAAACTAAACGGTATTTTTGCCGAACACTCCTTAAAAGAGGAGGATTTGATTGAATCGAAAGTTAAATTAAATTTTATATAAAAACTATTAATTTAATGAATTCTCTATTCATTGTTCAGTCTTTCAAATCTCTCCTTTTCAATACTCTCTCTCTTTCTCTCTCTCCTGCTCTCTCTCTCTCTCTCTCTCTCTCCTGCTCTCTCTGTCCCCTTTCTCTCCTCTTCTATGTCTGAGTCCTGAGTCTACTACCCGTCCCATGCATTTTGACAAACTTCTCATTAACTTTCAATTTATACAACAGTCAGTCAACACATCTCTTCATTAGATTTCAAACCGATTTTCGCATCTATTTTAATAAACCACTGAATACAAGGTTTTCCAATTATTAGCGATATTTGGTTTGTCTGAACGCAACCGATAAGCGAACGCTAAAAAAGATTAGTATATTAGTGCCAAACGACAATCAATCAAACTAGGCCAGATAATATAAATTTGAAATTTTAATCTAATTGACACTTAAAATAAAATTACACGAATATTTCAATTTTGCTAGTTTATTTTTCTGAATAGTAAATTTTATATTAATTTCAAATTACATTTAATG
>JAQFXP010001169.1:0-21133 GCA_034693685.1 Belba bartosi
TATTTTAAATAACTTCAAATTCTAACTTTTGTTTTTAAAATTTTTATAAATTTAAAAATAATTATTATTATAAATTTTAATATTTTATTAATTTTAATATTTTATTAATTTTAATATTTTATTAATACTTTTTAAAATGAAATTTTATTGAATTCAAAGCACTGCAAATTGCAATCAACTAATTCTTTAATAGTTTCATAAACTAAAAACCCAAGTATTAGTGCAGTAGTTGTTTATAGATTCGAAAGTCTACCGACAGTGTCATCAATGTTGGCCTCAGCGGTAGCTATAGATCGACTCATCTTTTGGATGGATTGCTAACAAAAAGTAATTATATTTACATTTTATTCATATAACCGATACATCAATAGTCATATACAGCCAAAATATGGTCAAAGGAAAATAAAACATGCAATTTAAAATATTGGCCAAGTGATGGCCACTTTTTCTAATTTTAAACTATGTCACTTTATTTAAAATATTTATTTCTTATCAATGGCAATAAGTTGATACCTACAGTATTAATATCTATTACCGTATTCCCTCACAGTTTAGAACATGTTCTTATAAGGTGAAATAGACCATTTTCTCAAATATGAGTTAAAGCCCTTAAGAACATGTTCTTATAAGGCGAGGTAAACTCAAACCATAGTAAATGACAAAAATTGATTAATTATAATTAGTTTTATTGTATATACAAATAAATTAGTTTAAATTAAATGTCTGATTCAATGTTTCCATTGTCTGATTCAATGTCGTTGTCGTCATCTTTATCATTTAATCCAGAATTATCTTCATTTGTTGAAATTTTTTCAAATTCTACAAAATTCCTAAATTTTTAATGCAATTCCTAATAAATACGACTTTCTTAATAATTTAACCAAATTATTATTAATCAATAATTCATTATTCGAATTATTATTTTCATAATTCATTTATAATATTATTTTACAACTCTTTGTTTAAAAATCTATAGAACTTTCAAACAATAGTTTAATGGATTATAATTCAGAAAATTTTAAATACAAAATTCGTTACTTTTAATCACATAAATTTCTTATCGTATTTTGACATATTTTCAATTTTGTGATAATTTTAATCTTTGAATTTTAAAAGTTTAGCATTATTATTACAAATATTTGTTATAAACTTATAGCCAAAAACGACTTTTTATTCTCATTTTTAAGAACATGTTCTTATACCCCGAGATATAAGAACATTAAGCCCAAACTCAACTTATAAGAACATGTTCTAAACTGTGAAGATTTACGGTAGTAAGTTATTATTTAAATTTAACTTGTTAACAGTATTTCAGATATAAAAAGTGCTGGATTAATCAATAAATGGTTAAAGCTGTAGATAAAAAAATCCGAGATTAATAAATTTAATCAGAATTTAAATACAAACAACATTGATCCATTAAATTTAATGCAATTTAATTATATATTTAAAATATATATCTTAGGAATAATAATTGCAACTGTTGGATTTTTTAATGAATTGTTTATGTTTTTAATAATAATAATAATGTTTAATCATTTAAGAATATCTATATATAAATTTTAACATTTTGTTTATTCTTTTATTTATAAATTATAACTTTTAAAAATGTTATTTTATTTTATGTCAAAAATAATCTTAAATATGAAAATATTTTTATTAATAACTAATTTTTAGATTATATATTTATTTACAATTTTAATTATATAACTTTGGCGGTTTACTATCTTACAAAAATAATAAAGATTTTTTAAAATTTTACTTAAATTTATTTTATTAATTTGTTTTTATTTTTGTTTTATTAATATTTGTAACTTGCTAATAAATTGCTTTAATTTGCAACTGAGACAGTTTATAAGCAACTGAAACAGTAATTAATAAAATTCCAATTTAAAGATTTATAAAATAATTTAAGGTTAATGTTTTATTACAATTCAAAAAAATTTTATTCTAAACTTTGATAAAGACAAAGTAATGAATGTTGCCCAAAATTAATAGATGTTTTCTTTAAGCTCATAGTACATTTTAGTGCTAGCACTAATTGCATATTAACCAATAAGCGAGCTAGTTTGTGCCAAATTGCTCTCAACCAATGGCAACTTTAACTGCGCTTACTATAATTATGACGTAACGTTTATAATTTTAGACATTTGAGTTAAAAACATTAGTTACTTAAAGTTAAAAATTTAGGGCACAAACATATTTTTTATATTATCAAATTACACTAGTACATTAACTCTTAAAAAGATATTAACAAATTTTACTAAACATATAATTCATATAAGTTTTTACTATTTTTCTTGATAAGAAAATTACAATTAATTATAATGTTATATAACTATCGATATATATGGCAAAACAATAAAAAATATTTAGTTAATGCTTTAACGCAAACAAAATATATGCTATACTATATTATACTATGATATGCAAAACTTGTTTTTAAGAATTTTCTAAAATCACAAACTTTTGTTTTTTATATTTTTATGTTTAAATAGAATGCGTTTTAGTTTTACTTAACTGTTAAACTATTTCTGTAATTTAGTCAAACTATGTTTTTAAATTAAAATACAATTATAGTTTAACTGCTAATTGAATATTTTCTGTATAAAAGCTGATTATATTGCTGAGAGAAGGCAGAATTGTTTTTACAATTTAAATGTAAAGTTTGAATTAAAAATTATTAAAGTTTTTAATATTAAGTTTTGCATTACTTTACTAAAGAGTAAATTCAAGTTTGATAGCTGTGTTTTAGTCGGCCCGAGTGGCCAGGTGAGAACTGCACGGGTCGAGCTGGTATCCCTCCGACGAGATGTCGGCGCAGGGTTTCCTGATCCTTTCCCCAGTGGACTGTGACAGGATTAACGGCTATACGTGGTTGCGTTAAACGCTCATTTAAAGGGTATGTTTAAATGTAATGATTGTAGCGGTTGTGACGATGTGTTCAGCGGTATTGCTGTGGTGGAAATTATTGCAGTGCTGATAGTGCCGTCCTGTCTCTGGTGGATACGGAACATCCTGCCAATGGGTGGGAGACACGAAGCAAACGAGACGGGCTCCGGTATTTCATAAACTGCCGTCGTTGCCGTGTAGGCTTCTGACGAGAAAAGATATGGACTGCGGCGGTGGTATTGTCTGGGCGCATGCGGTTGCGGTTTAAGCAGTTGTTGCGTTGGGACTACCCATGGAGCGCTAGGCGGTAATGGTCGATGGAATCAATACTATTGTCAACTACATATTGGGCGACAAACAATTATGAGAAATGCCGCTTTAGCCGCTCAACTAGCGGTAGTGGTGCTACCGCTCTGGCCACATCCAACAATATCAATAACGGCTTATTTGTTTAGAGTATAAAATAATTAATGCAATATTTAATTAATGCATAATGGGCTTAACTACAATATTTTAATTGGTCAGTATTAGGACACTGCAAATACTTTGTTTTGGTTTGTTTAATAAATAGTTACTAGTGCAAAAAACGCTCCCCATATCATTATTCATTTTATATTTAATCTACGCCAGTTTAATTTCAACGTTTTCTTGTAATTATTTTTCCAAGCTATTAAATATACAAATAAATTTAAATGATTTTTACATACAAATTGTATATCAGAAACTCCACAGAAAACCATAGCATTGGTATAAAATTGCCACAGCAAGTTTGACTGCTAAAAAACTATTTTTATTGTTTACAAATTTTTGTATGTGCGTGCTAAATTTAAATTAAATTTTAAAAAACAAAATTCTTAATTGAAATTATCAAAATCAGCAATAGAAGATATTAATTAAATAACTTTAATTCAAAATTTAAAACAAAATTATAATAGATTTAAATATATTGTTTATAAAGATTAAGAAAATAAATTTAAAACATATATTAATTTAAAATTGTGTTAATTATATAGTAAGATATATTTGTAAAAACATTAAATAAAGAAAAGCAATTTTTTTTAAATATCTTGCTTAGAATTAAATAATAAATGAAGTTACAATATTAGCATTTTCTTAATCTAAAAGAGAGTTTTGAAATAATCTATCAAAATTATGAAATATGTATTCATTTAGTTTATTGTCATTATTTTTGCATTTATATTATGTTTATTTTTTATAACTTAAATAAAATTATTATATTTTTAATCATTATCTTAATTGTAGTCTATTTTATACATCTTTTTAAACATTTAAATTCATTAAAATTAATTATGCGCATTTAATTATATTTTTATTTATTAATTTTTTTTATTAAGTTGTATATAAAATTATATATAAAGAAAATTTTGAATCAATAGTTTTATCTTTTAATAAAAACTTAATTATTGATAGTTTGACATTAAATATTGTATTTCAATGTTTTCTCTTTAAATTCTAACAAGTAAATTTTTTTTATAACCAGGAATAATATTGATTTTTATTTAAATAATTAAATATCTTTATGTAGATAAAGAAGTTTTAATTATTATTTTTTTATTTAATATCATAAAGTAAACAAATTTATTTTAAATAAATATATTTAAAAATTTATTATATTTTTAAAATATATTAATTATGAAATATAATCTAAATGGCATTAAATTATTTGTTGCAATAAACCAGGTAACAATAAAATTTATTTTATTTAATATTTAAAAAATTAAAAACTGTTTAATTTGTTAATTAATTTGTTAATTTAAAATTTTTAAATCAAGAAAGAGTAATTTTGTTGTGATTTTTTGTAATATAATAAAATAAATTAAACTATCAGTCTATATATAACTATATAACTATACTCTATTAATACATGTCAAAGCATTAGTTATCAATTATTTAAAAAAATCTAAAATATTAATTATTTGTGAAATTTTTATGAAGAAATACAAAACAATATAAAGTATAAAATTTTTTTTGTTAAACAAATTAAGTAAACAATAATATATTATTAAGATAAATTAATAACAATAAAAATAATGCTTTTTAGTATTTATTTTTATGTAAAATATTGAAATTAACTTTTGTGTAAATTTACTTATAAACTAATTTTAAACTTTAATACACTTTTGGGTCTATAATTTTAATTTGCTTAATTTTTGCAGCATTTAAAAATTATCTTGTTGTTATAAATGTAATATGTTTAAATAATTAATTAATTTTTATTTAGGTTGACCCATTTATTTTCTCCCAATATAATACTAATAATAAAATTGAATCAATAAGAGGTTTTGAAGGCAACTTATTGACAACAATGAGTAAATATATGAACTTTACGATTGAAATAATTAATTGCAAT
Source organism: Belba bartosi (assembly GCA_034693685.1). Classification (NCBI taxonomy): domain Eukaryota; kingdom Metazoa; phylum Arthropoda; class Arachnida; order Sarcoptiformes; family Damaeidae; genus Belba; species Belba bartosi. The sequence continues at coordinate 5,264 of JAQFXP010001169.1, forward strand.
ATGACCTGGGGTAATTTGTTGCCTGATAATACTTGGAATGGTATTATTGGTCAAGTTGTAAATAAAGTTAGAATTTATAAAATTATTTTTTTTATTTATTAATTAGGAAAAATTTATTTTTATTTATAGAAAGCAGATATAGGAATGTGTGATATATTTGAAACGTATGAGAGATCTAAAGTCATATTATATGCGACGCCTCATATAATAAATTCAATGACTTTTACGTCACCTATACCTGAGATAATAGGCTATTCTTCGTCATTGTTCGGACCATTTGATGCAAACATTTGGTTAATTCTGTTGTCATTTATTTTTGTTTACTTTTTAATTAGTATTCAAACAATTATATTAAATAACATTTTAAAATTTTTTTCGTCCATAATATTAATTTTGTTAAACCAATCATTTGCGTCATTTAGGTCTAATTTTTTATCTATACGTTTGCTAATTTTAAATTGGCTTCTAGCATGCTTTATTTTAAGGTGCTTTTATACTGGAAACCTTTACACATTATTGACCTTGACTAAATATTCCGAACCAATTGACACAATTAAAAAATTAAAAAATGCATTATTTAAAAATGAGATTAAAATATTAACTAACCCGGAAATATTTCCGATACACTTGGAAATAAATGTATGTTGTTGATATCAATTTATAATTTAAATAATAATTAATTTTTAATTTTAGAAATTTTATTTTAATGGCGACGAAAATATATTTGTACTTGTTAAAAATGAACAAATAATATTTGATATGTTAAAAAGCAATCCGAAAAATTATATTTATATATTGGATAAAATTTATTTAGAATATTCAATTGATCAAAATCATATTGCACAATTTGTACCTTTCTTATATGATGACTCAAGTTTTCATTTAAGTTTTAATGCGATTGTAATGCAAAAACAATTTAAATATGAAAAACAATTTAATAAAATGTAAATAATAACAATAGTTATTAAAATTAATATTAAGTTTTAATTTAATTTTGTTTACAGTATTTCAGATATAATAAGCATTGGTTTAGTTAACAAATGGCAAAAATATTTATCTCATAACAAAACTGATTGGAGTCAAATTAATCAAGATCAAACTGAAATAAATATTAATTCAATTAATTTAATGCAATTGGCCTATATAAATAAAATATTCATTTCATCAATTATAATTGCAACATTTGCATTTATTGTTGAATATCAATATAATTATTATTTAAATAAATTACTTAAATTTCTTAAATTTATTCCTAGATTTTAAACAATTTAATCATCATTTTAAAATCTTTAATATTGTAAAAATTTCTAAATATAAATATAAAATAATTTTTGAAATTTATACTATTCAGCTTTTGAAGATGAGTTCCAATATTTAAGAATCAATGTATTAGTTTTTTTTGTGTCTTAATATTTGTTGTAATTTATGCAAAAAAATACACATATTAATTTGTAAAATTGATATTTTATGTTATTAATAAATTTTTTTAAATTATTTAATTAATTTCAAAAAATAATGTTGAAAAATTTTAACACAATGTAAACAAACTATTTTATAACTGATTTGAGTCAAATAATTTTTAATCTATATTACCAAATAAAATTTTAAAGTTTTTTGTTAGTTTATTTTTTACTAAAATTATTTACATGACCGAATCATCAACAACAAAGTCAAAGCCAATCATTCTATTATTGCGCTCAATGTGCTCACTCATTCAAACTAGAGTAGATTAAAAGCGACTTGGAAATTTAAAGTGTATTATAGCTAGGGTTGGGCGATTTTGCAAAATAAAATTTGTTTATGTATTATACATGTATAATACATGTACATGATGTATAATACATGTATTTTGCTTAATTTATTATTTTGTATTAGAAATTAATATTTTATTTAAAAATTAGGTACATACAATAAAATTAATGTAATTAATTAATATTGACTCTGTTAGTAAAACTTTAAACCTTTTTCTATTGGTTTATATGACATGACATCAAATAAGTATGCATTGATTCGTATATATAAACTATTAGTTGCTTTTTATGCCAATCAACGCATACATACGTCATTATGCCACGGGAAAAATTAAGGTTTTTTAAAACTTACTAATAATTTCAAAAATAATATTAAAACTAATATCAGAAATATTGTGATTTAAAAAAAATTTTTAATTTGAATTAAACTAAATTGTTAATTGAGTTGGGCGATTTTACTAAATAAAATTTGACTACGTATTATACATGTATAATACATGTATTATACATGTATAATACATGTATTATACACTATACATGTTTAGCCCAACTCTAATTATAGCTTTCTTTTGGTTCAGTTTTAAAACAGTAAGCAAAATAACAATTTACAATGGATTATAGTTTAAAAACTGAGTTGGCTATTTAGGTCATTTTCTTCATTTTAATATATACTGACTTAACTTATGATTATTTCTTACGTATATTCTGCTCCTTATTCTTTTGCCATGTTCAATTCTTGTTTTACTAAATTCTTACTGTTGTTGTAATATTAATAAAACTGTCAAATCTTTTTGTAATTTGTGCCTAACATTTGGAATAGATCTCTCGACAGAATAGAAAAATTTTATGTTTAGCAACTCACATTTTAAACTTTATAATTAAATATTTTGCAAAGTTTGCAACTCTTTTATTTTTAGTTAATTGTTTAGTTTTTTAAATATTTTTATTAATCAAACATGTTTATCAAATATTTAACATAATTTCAGTTACTTTTTTTTAATAAAAAATTGTTAACTATTTAATATTATTTATTCTATATTTAATAACAAATAATTTTTAAGATATTAAATGCTTTAATTTTTTAAATAAATGCAGAATTTATTTGAGTAGATTATTAATCCAGTTTAATATCATTACAATCATTAAAATTAACAAACAAACTAAACAATTACTAAAATAATTAATAAAATTTAATTATTAAAATAATTGGACCTTTAAATAGTTTATTCAGATTAATTAAGTTGCTTATAATTTAAATTAAGTTTTATTGTGGCAAATTTGTAACGAAAATTTTTATTAAATTAAATTTTAAAATATGAAAACTACATTTACTAACAAAATTACAATTTATTATACATCTAATATAACTTGTATTTTTAAAAATAAAAATATTATATTAATATTTTTAAAAATTAATAAATAATAATTAATATATACTAATTATGATATTGTAGGAATCAAACGAATTTTAATTGATTAGTTTTATTTATAATTGTTTTTAATGTAACATTTTATTTTGTATGTCTAACTCTATTACTCATTACTTCTAGAACTTTCTATACATTCTTATTCCAGTATATATTGATTGATTATTAATATGTAATTACTACAACTGTTTAACATGTAGTCAACATGCCGCAACTGATACTTTCTATGTGCACATAGTTATATGTTATGTTAACTTAACTTTTATTTGTATTTTATGTTTAATTAATAAAATCTTATATTACTCTAAACAATGTTTACAATATTTACTTAGACAAACAGGCTATTAGTTAAAATTATTTTATTTTAATACTTTTTTAATAAATACAATCAAAATATTACAACTGTTTTTTAAATTAATTTAATTAAATATCTTTAACTATTATCAGATTTTGAGTTTAGAGCAAATTTGTGAACCAATATAAAATATCAAATGTATCTTAAAACAATCTAGTTAAAAATAATAATAAAAATTAGCAATTTAATTTTTTATTATATATATATATATATATTAAAATTTAAAATTAATAAAGTTGTTTGCAAAATATCACGTCAATAAAAATTATTACTTTGACAATGATAATGTTAAATATTAAATCAGATTTATTTACAGTATTAATTAGTAAGTTATTTACGAGTTAGACTGTAAAGCAATTTATATATTAACTGTTTGTAGAAATTTAGCAAGTGAGTTAATCAAAATTAGCCCTAATTAAAAAATGGCATTTATCCCCGTTGCATTTATTTTGTAAAAAATACTTACCCCCAAGATATTTTTAGATTCCAAACTCAAATCATATTTAAAATTTTTTTTTGTCTATATTAGAACATTTTCCATAAAGTTGTTATAAATTCTTAATTATTTAAAGTTAAACAAATTCTGGTTAAATTCAATTAAGCTAAAAAATAATATTATAATTTATCAAATTTATGTGCATTAATATTATTTTTTTTAATAAATTTATATTTAAATTTTTTTAAATCTTTCCTCTGATTACAATTTCCAGAATAGCAGACATTCTCAATCTTTAAATTATTGTCTTGCATAGTTTATTGTTAATACCTCTGAAATAACTGGAAATGTTAAGACAAAAAGCGAACCAATTGTTAAACCAATTTTACGACCCGTCGACAGTCGTTCGAAATAAATTAATGGTTTTAATTTGAATTTTAAAAATAATTTATTACTACTTATATGCCATTGAAGTCGAGCTAAATGTTTGGTTTGTTTATGTATTTTAGATGATAGAAGTGCAGAGAAAAACATAATTAGCAAAAAATAAGCCGAAATCATAAATATAAAAAATGCATATAATATATAAACTCCAAAATTTAGCTTTTCAAAAAAGAATTGATGCTTTAATAATAAATTAGCCGGTACAATTGTTAGACTAAATGCTAGGTATTTAATTGACCAAAATTTATTGAACTTGCTAAATACGGAACAATATCTGCTGTGATCTTCAATATATAAATTTAAACTTTTTATTATTAATAATTTTTGTTTGATATTTTGTTTTGTCATTACTTTGTCAAGATTTTTATTAATAAAATTAATTCTCATATTAAGATAAAATAAAATTATTATAATAAATTCAAACAAGACTAAACTGTTAAATAATAATACCCAATAAGCAATATAATCGAGAATTTGCGGCAATAATGAAATAAAAAATGAATTGAATGTATAGTAGTTCAGCTGTACATAAATTATCATCATAACTGTAATTATAACTTGAAAATTAAAAATTTAATTAACATTATAAATTAATTTATAAAAAAATATACATTTAAGTTACCGTAAACATTTACAGTTTAGAACATGTTTTTATTGTTACAAGACAAAATTGGGCTATATATTCTCATAATTAAATGCACTTAAAAATAAAAACAAAAATTTGTTTTTATTTGTAGGATTAAAGCAATTAATTTTAAAACTAATTCTAAATTTTCAAGTTTAAATATTTAATTTATTACAAAATTAAAAACATTTCAAAAGTAATGACAAGCAATTATTTAATTAATATAAAGTATTTTTTATTTAAAATATTTATAAATTATAATTATTTTTTAAAAATTAGTTGGTATTAAATTTTTTGTTTTATAAATATATATAAATAAATTTTTCAATATATAAAATAAAACTAATTATTGTTTGCTCAAATCTTAGAAATTAAATTTAAAAGTAAAATGGATTACATAAATTTTAATATAACTTTAGGTCAAAATCAAATAGATAATAATAGAAAGTTAAAGTTTGGGTGTATGTAAAAATTATAATCACGAATTATTAAATAATATTAATTATTTTTTTATTTTGTAACAATTTTTAAATTATATATATTTAATACTATGGTATTTTGGCATAAGTTTATAGTAATATCTGGTGATAACTTTTACACTGCATTTTTCCTTTAATTTAAGATGATAATAAATAAAATAAATTAATTTTTATTTTTTATTATACAAATAATTTGAGTTAATATTGCTTTATAAATGTTCTGAAAAAATATAAAACAATCTTTAAAAATTATTTAAATTACATTATAATTACATGTCCTAACCTGTAAAAAATTATGTTAATTAATTTAAAAATTTACTTACATATAAAAAGAAAAATACTATTAAACAAATTGTAAACTATCTTGGCAATAAATCTTAATTTATACAATTGATAAATATTTGATTTAAAAATAAATATCTTTTCTGAATTAACTCTGCCTCTAATAACTTCAAATATTTCGGTCCATTTCATCAATATTTTCAATGTATTTAATTGAATTATTTTGACTAAAACAGCGCCAAAAATGATGCCACAAATGCATAAATAAGTATTAAATTTTTGTATACCATCCAAAAATAGTGACACGTCATATAAATATATTTTGATCTGATAGTCAAAATTTAAGCATATTATATATTTAAATAAAATTATTATATAGTTATAAAATAATAAGTATTCGATAATTGTTGGCTTTTTTCCATTTAATGTTTTTTGTTTTATTTGATTTAAATAAAAGTTTATTATTAAATTATTTACATTTGTTTGTATTTTATTAGTCATTTTTAAAATGTACAATTCTTATATTAAAAATATAAAACTTTTAAGTTTATTTTATAAATTTATATATAAGACATTAAAAAATATAAATTAAAAATCGATATTAGTAATTATATTTAAATCTTAAATAGTTTATAATGTCAATTTTTATTTGATAAAAAGTAAAATTAAATATAATTTAGAAAAATTAGAAAGAATTTAATGTAATTTCTATAATTTTTGTTTTATAATTTAATGTAAGTTAATATTTTATTTAAAATATGGGTAATTTTGATATAAATTTTTATTGGATAATTTTGCCTTAAGGACACCTCCTCCAAACCCATTTTTAGAATTTAAGTTTTGAGCTTTTTATTAATAGTTAAATTATTTACAAGAACATCTATGCTTTGAGAGCGTACTCAAAATCTAAGAACACAATATAAATATAAATATTTGTTACAACAAGACTGATCACTAAACATACAAAAACAGATTCTGCATTAACCTATAAATTACATTGTAGGCCTTTGCAGATGTATAACAAATTGTATAAAAGTTAACAAACAAAAGTTAATATAATATTAATTATTTAAATTTAATTATATCAAACAAATATTTGAGAAACAGACTAATTGCAAAATTAACCAAATGTTTATGAATTTTTAATTAGTGTAACAGTATTTAAGTTTGTATTATTTTGTTAATTTAAGATATGTCCAGCTGATTTTAAATCTAACATATAAATTGTTGCTAAAGTTATATAGTTTAATTTTGAATGCCTGGTTATATAGATTCAAAGTTTATTTGAAACGCTTATTTATCAAGTTTAATATAATTTCAATGATAAAGATTAACAAGCATACAAAACAATTACTAATCAAAGAAATAATTGGACCCCTATACAGCTTATCCATGTTAATCTTATTATTTGATATTTGCTTATATACATAATATTGATCCAAATCGAAAATATATCTTGATCCAAGAGTTTGGCTCGTTATTTTGTTTACCCAAAACATATATTCTAAATTTCCATTTTCCTTTAATATTTGATATCTTAATAATAAAAATATATAATTAATATAAATATAAATCGTATTATATCTCTAAAAAAATAGTATTTAAGTTTAATGTAATTAGTTAAAAAAAATAATTAACAGTATCAATTTAACATTAATTTAATTTAATAAATATTAACTTATATATATATAATAATCATCTAAAATTTATATTAATTTATTGAATAAGCGAGAATATAGATAATTAATTTTAATATAATTTTAAATTTTTAAACAAAAACTTATCAAAACAATTTATGTTTAAATTGGCAATTTTAAAATTTAAAACATTAATTTAAGTAAGTATATTAATATTGAAAATTTTAAATTTTATTTAGAATATTTTATAACATTAATTAATTCACACAAATTTAAAAATGCAACAACTACATTAAATAAATTTAAAATATATTGCTGTTTTTATTATTTTAAAATAATTCCAATATTTAGTAGTATTTACTAATTACTTTAAATTTAAAAATGTTATTAATTTTTAAAATTTTAAATGTTATTACGCTTTTATTATTTTTTTATGTGCTGGATGATTTTTATGAACATATGCAAATAAATAATGTAAACAATATTTAGTTTCTGATTCCATTAGATTTAAATATGGATGTGAGTCTTTAACTTGTTCTGTATATAGCGATGGTAATAGCAAGACTATTTTTCTTTCAGTTATATCCTTTAATAGATTTTTATCCATATAATAAAAAAAATCACTAAAATTTGTTTTTAATAATTTTTTATATTCTAAGAATTTATTGTTTAATGTAATATATGTTTTTGGTTCAAAGAATTTAATTGTTTCTAAACTCTCTCTTCCGGCGACCAATAAATTTGGATTCATTTCAATGTCTTCTAATGTGTCGACAGTTAGCGTCGGTTTGTATTTGAAATATGAGTTTAAGAGTAAACTCGTAAATGCTTTCGACAATATATTTGAGCTTAAAATCAATATAAATAATAATAAATAAATTTTAAATAAATGTTTTTGAAAATTTGTAGAAATTGATTTGAAAATTATATCAAAATATTTTGTCGATTGATTGACAAAATTTGAATAAATATTAAATATAATAACTATAAGATTGTTTAAATTCAATATAAATTTGATTAAAAAAGCAAGAATTATCCATGAGCTTATTAATGTCATCCAAATCTATTAGTAATAAATTTTAAATTATTATTATTTAACCATAAAACATAATTATTATAAAATATTTAAATGTTATTGGCTATTATTTTTATTTATAATAGACTACAAAAAAGATATTTCAAAAATGTTTTTATATGCAATATTTTATAATAAATTAATTTAAAATTTTTTTTATATATATTATAAAATTAATGTTAATTGCTTTAGAATTTAATGCATATTCATAATAGTTAATAAAAATAAATATTAAAAGCAATTAATTAAACTTTGTAATTAAGATTTGACCATTGGTTTTAGACATATGGCACAATTTCCTAATTATTAAAAAATTATCATTTTTTTATTAATGTGCCGTAATTTATGTTTGAATATTTATAATAAAAATATTTTATATTGATATAGAAATCGCATTATTTCAATCTATTGACTCATATAATATATTTTATTTTAAAATTTATTTATAAATATATAATTTATTTGATTAATCAAATAAAATAATATTTGGTTTAAATTAAAAAAATATTTAATTTACCCAAAATGAAAATAATTTAAAAAATGGCATATATGTATTATCTTCATCAAATTTTAATACACCAAGAATAGTTATTTCATATTGTGCTAAATATGGTGTGTATAAACTAGATACTAATGTATTTTCCGTTATATTCATAACATTTGCACCAATGCAAAATATACTCTAAAAATAATTATTTAATTATTAATTTTTAAAATTTATATAAAAATATAAACCTACATTATGTTTATTGCAGTTATCTTGCTTAAATATTGCAGCCAAATTCAACTTGCACATTATATATTCCATAATATCCCAATAAAACCCATATAAGGGACCAAAACTCTACAATAAACATATATTAATTTTTTTATAGCTAATAAAATTTATTTTTACAATTTACATAACTAGAGGAGATTATAATTTCACCCAAAGTCGTATAATTTGCGTTACATTTCATTTCTGTATTAAATTCATAAAAATGTAATTTTGTTAACCTATTAATAATACTAAATATTTCCTCAAATTTGCTTTTCTTTTGCATCATACAAAAAATTATATATATAAATTAATATAATACAGCATTATTTTAAATTAATAAAAATAAAATTAAAATTAATATTTTATCTATTTAATTAAAACTAATTTTATTAACTAATTCAATAATTTTATAAATTTAAAATATAATTTATATATTTCCTTAAAAGTAAATATATATAAGTACACAACATATATATATAATAAGATGTTTTACGAAACAAACTACACTAAAAAAGATAAAAGTTTTTAAATAAAAAATTAAAATAACAAAATACTAAAAATCTATATTATTTTTGTGCCAGAAATTTCTAATTTATTTTTTATTAAAAAAATAATTATACTAATTAAAATAACATAATTTTTGTATTTTAACATTTAATATTATTAAATCATACTAATATTTTTGTTTATTTCATATAATTTCAAATTAAAAACAAATTATAAAACCAATAAAATTATAATTATTTAATCTATAAATTAGTTTAATATATATTTTAATTTAAAAGATTTATAAAAAACTTATTTAATCAATTTAAATCTATATATACAGTATTTGTTAATTATTTAGACAACATTTTTTTCACTTTTTAAAATATATATATAATATATAAATTAAAATATAATTGCAAAATAATTTATATATTGAATAGAAAATTTAATATATTTTATTACTAATAAATTATACGACTTTTTACATTTAATAAATTTAATATGTAATATCATACTGTATTATTATATTATTTCAACATTTATATTATAAGTTAAAGATATTAATCCTAGTTATAATTTTTTATGATCAAATATTATTTACCAAGAACATTTTAAAAATAAAAATGAACAAGACTGAACAGTATGACCTTAATACATTTTCGAGAGACGATTGATAAAATTCTGTTTGCTAGATTAGAACTTACGTATTATTACTTCATTTCAAAGATTTTAAATTTGGTGGTTCCAACTGTCATCTATAAGCAAAAATGTCTGTACATGGATCAGCTAGCAAATTTCTTCTAGCCACATATGTGACAATCTGAAATTTGCCTAACATATGCTTATTATTATACTGTAGTTTATATTGTTAGTAACTAAATATTGTTAGTATATATGGAATAAACCCAAAAAAGTATTTCGTGAGTATTTTTCTCTCAGCTCATCGATTCTCAGCCTATTTATTGATTTTAATATTATATTTATTTTAAACATTTGTCTTATATTGTTTAAAAAAGTAAAATTTTATTATCAAAATATTATTAAAGCAAAAATTAATATTATTAATTTACAACAGAATATACAACAAAAATACAATTATTAATCCAGAGATATTTTTTAGATTAATTAACTTATATATAATATTTGATATTCTATTTGAATTAAACGCCAATAGCATTCAACCGATTGTACAGTATTTTTACGGCAATTGCAGACAATATGCAAATTATTCGGATGTGGATTGAGATCGAAGTTTGCATTGCAGGTACCGGTTCTCAGCTAATAAATTGTTTAATTGTTTTAATACTTTAAAATTTTTATTTACAGTTAATTTCCATAAATTATTTATAAATAAACTTTATATTTATTTCATTTAATGATTAAAAATCTGCAACTATTTTTTTATATTATTTATTTTACAAATGCATACATTTATTTAAACATTTTGGTATATAATTAATATAAAACTTTAGTTTTGTATATTTAATAATTTATTTGAAAATTAATTAGTCTTTAATTTAAAATATAAATCGAATAGTTTACAAGCTTATAATATTAAGTAAATAGTACAATTATATTTAATTCATTAAATCTTTACTAAACATATAATTATTTTTTATTTTGCTTTATTTTAAAATATAGATTTCTTCTAATTTTAATTTTTATAAATTAAACCAAATAAAATTAAAATTTATTTTCATTAAACAAATCTTTTATTTAGTATTTGCAATAAAATAAATATTAAAATATATAAATAAAATTACAATAAGCAAACCATTAATACAGTATTTTATTTACATTACAATAATAAAAATAATCAAAAGTGGCCATAAGATAAAAAATCAAATTGTTTGTTAATTTTTATACCATTTGTTAAACATACAAAAACAATATATCTGCAAAGGCCTAAAAGGTCAAAATTAGGACTATTTAGATATATTGTTTTTGTATGTTTATTAAGCAGTTAAAACAATAATCAACTCTTATGAAACTCTTAAAATGGCAATCTAAGACGGACTATTTTATTTTTTTAGAATAATCGATATATAGTGTAAGAAATTGAAGAGATTTTGGTTGAAATGCTATCCAATCACAGGAATAGAATTAATAGAAATAATAAAACAATTGAACGACTTTAATTAAGAAAGTACTCTCAAAATGCGCATGTGCTATTTAAAAAGGCAATACATTGTCTAAGTCCCATCACATGGCATTCTAAATAAATAGTGCAAAATAAACAATACATTTAATAATAAAATTAAAATTTACTTGTCAATTTATACATTTATTATTTGTTCACAGTTTATTTTTGCACCATAGCTAAAATTAATTACAATAATGATTTACAAAGTACAAATTATATATATCTTTTGTTGAACACACAAATTGTTGATATGCTAGATATTATTTTATTAGTCGTTCTTTATGTATCGAATATTTGGTTCTTTTTATTTTATATGTTATTATCCTGAGAGTACTATCTTAATTAAAGTCGTTCAATTAATTAATACTTATAAAAATGTACAAACAATATTATATTTATTTTTACTAATTGCCAAACATAATAGTATACAGACATTAATGTAAAGTAAGTGTAAAATTTTGCAACGGTAGAGATTAATCGTTATAATATTATAATAATTTATGTAATATTACAAAATATCATACATTTTTAATTATATGTTTTTAATTAAAATTTTACTAATAATGGTTTTTTAAAAAATCATTAAACTGACAATATATGCAGTTCTGCCGTAAAGTCTCTATTATATATAAAATAAAGTTTTTTAATTATAATAAAAATTTTAAATAAATAAAACATAATTAAATTCAATACAACAATAGTTATGTCGTTTTGTTCAAAAATATTAATTAAAATATTGAATACGTTATTCATATTTTAAAAAATTTAAATTGAGTTTTTAAATATATGTTTGGCATTTTCAATTACCCAGTTAAATTTAGCATAGTTTGCTAAGATTTAAAGTAAATTATTAATAGATATAAATTTAAATATCAGTTTAGTTAAAATATTGGAAAATGGTTCGAATAATTAATCATAGTAAAAATCAAAATATAATTATACAAAAAACTCATAGAAATGTGTCGATTATTCATCTATTTTTGTTCAAGGTAAGAGTACATTTATTTTGGCGTAAATTTATTTTGGGAACAATTGAGTAAATAATATGTAAATAGTGTATATATATGTGAAAATATCTCCTTTAGTTGAAGGAGGTTTCTCTCCCTCATGAAAGGGAGAGTTTTTGTCAGTCCACATATGGTTGCAATATAATAAATATATTTAAAAAAATACAAAATATTTTGTAAATATTTATAAAGACCCAGTCAAAACTACTCACTTCCTTATTCTTAGTAGATAGTTAAAAAAATTCACGCGAAAATAAAAGCGGAACGAAGGTTAAATTAATTTCTGAAAATTGGAATTTTGGCCAAATTCACATTGAAGTCAGAAATTTGATATTAAATAACTCGAAAACTAAATTTTTTAAAATAATGGTTTCAACTGCAAAAAGTTGTCTTTTAATGAAATCTATAGTATTAGTATAATAAAATCCCATATTAAAAATATCTATAAAGATCATTTATCGTAAATTATTAATTTTATCTTACAAATGATAAATATTAATAGATAAAATAAATTGCAATAAAAATTGAATTAATTATTAAATAATTACTTAAAATAACATTATTGCTATTATATTCATTAGAATTATTACTATTAAAATCAGAATATTCTTAGGCTTTTAATATTATTTAGTCTTTAAATATTAAGATAATAATATTATAATATTAATATAATAAAATATTAAGACTGAATTTAAACTAATTTAGTTACTCTTTTACTATTTGATTACTTTAATAAATTTGTAAATGTTTTTTAAATTTCAGTTTTCAAATTTTTATTTTTCTTAATTTGTTAAATGTAAATTCACATAATTTATATATAAGCCTGTCAATTTAAGTTTATTTTTAAGTAAATTATTGTAAATTTAAGGTAAATTTATATTCTTAAAACGCTAGTTATACTACTGTAACTAATACAGTAACTATACTGTAATTATAACGTTGTGGTTTATCTCTATATCTATTGCTCATAATACAATACAACTAACAATCTAATATTGAATATAGCTTTAACTCAAGTATGGATTATTAAATAATGGCTTAGTAGTTATGCAAAAATAAAAAATAAGCCAATTCAGGTTCAATTAAAAAAAAATTTTATTAAAATATTTATTTAAAAAATTTGAGTTAAACATAGAGGTTTTAAAAGCATAATTAATTCAAAAATGTCCAAAAATATAAGTATATTTTGAATTTTATTATTGAATTATATTCTGAGCATTTTATTAAATAAATTGTCTGACATTTTTATATCAATTCAATTAAATAACTATAAATTTAAAATTTTTAAAATGTTCCTACTTTTATAAATTAACAAATTATATTTTATATCCATATTATGTTTAATAAAATAAAATTAAAATTTAAATTACAATTTAAAATTTTAATATTTTTATCTAATACAAATTAAAATATTTTTGCTTTTTAGATATATTTTAAAAACTTGACTATAAGTTTTTATAAATTAAGAATTAATTTTAAAATTAAATAATTTTAAAATTATATATAAATTTTCTTATTCAAATTGCATATAAATTTAAATTAAGTTTAGAATTTTATAATGTTAACACTCATTATTTTTAATACTATTATAATTTATGTACCGTATTCCCGCGCATAGACTTGCAGTGTCCATATAGAGTGAAGCAGACCATATGCCCTTATACCTCGAGTATACCGACTTTCCGTGATAAGTGAGGAATAAAATCAGTTTTATTAATGATTCTATTATTAATGTAAAACAGTAAAATTTAAACTTTTGAAATTACTACACTTGTTCAATTATGTATTGTTTGTTTTTATTAAAATAATAAAAAACCCAAATCATAAACTTTAGAGATATTGCAGTAAAATAACGAATATATATTTAAAATTTTAGTTTTACTCAAAAACAGATGAAATATTCTTAATTAATTTGTGATTAATATAATTAAAAATAGTTATTTTGTTAATTTAAAAATTATATCTAAAATTTTGCTATTTTTAAACATTTATAATAAAATTATTCTAAAATTAAAATTTTATATACCTTAAGTTATATAAGCATGCCCATAGCATTATAAGGGTTTTTTTAATTATGGTCAAACTCACTTATAAGAGCATGCAAGTGTATGCGCGGGAATACGGTAATATTACTAAATAGCTTACATTAGCTATTATTTATTTTTAATAAAAATTTAATTAATAATAAAATAATTATTTTTTATTAAAATCATTAAACTGACATGATTTGTCGTAAAGACTAATGTTGTTGTTAAGACTGTTGTTTAATTATTTTTTATATAATAAAATTTTTGCGTAACTAAAACATATTTAAATTCAATACAACAATATATATGTTTTTTATTTTAATATTATCAAATTATATTTTTAAATATATAATTTACAGTAGCATTTATTTATTTTAATTTAGCATAGTTTATTATGTTTAAAAATAAAGCATTATTAGATATAAGTTTAATTTTAAGTTTTTTTTATAATATTTCAAATTAATTAGAATAATTATTAATATGAGATATCAAAACATATTTATACAAAAGATTATAAAATTGTGTCAATTATTCATTTATTTGTTTCAAATTAAGAGTACATTTAATTTAAATAATTTATATATAGTTTAAAAATTTTTAACAAAGTATTTATAAATAGTTTGAATAATTATTAATAGTATATAACAAAACATAATTAATAAAAATGTTATGTGTTTATTTTTTTGGTATATTAATATAATGTTAAATAAATATTATATATTTCTTACGTACTCTTATTTATCAATAATAGATTATCTATTTCTCATATTGGCAGAAAATACGTTAAGTGTGGAACAAATGTTTAGTCAAATTCAAATCATTATACCTTGCGCAATTAATTAAATTAATTTGTTTAATATTTTTAATTTTTAACATTTTACTGATAATTGACAATTACTTTCAAAATGAAACCTATACTGAAATTGAATTCGT
>JAQFXP010001170.1:0-20000 GCA_034693685.1 Belba bartosi
TATGATTTATTTTACAATATTAGTGTGAAAGTGAAAATAAAGAGATGTGAAATTAGGCCTATTCTTTAACATTGGTCTCAAAATGGGACCAAAGTGAGATTTGAAGTTAGGGAGAATGTGAAATTATAGAAGGTGAATTTATAGAGACTTGACTGTATATGGATTTTTGAGCGTTTTTAAAAAATCCATTTCCTTATATTTCCCCTAGATTTTTAGTCACATTTTTGGAAAATCTATCTAATAATCTTCCTTCGATTGGCCGGTTTTTTTCTCTGATTCCTGATATATGTTTTTAAATCTTGCTAAACTTGGCATTTTATTTAAACAAAATAAAATTTTTAAACATATTAAATATATACATCATTTTTTAATTATATTTATTAAATTTAAAATTTAAATGTTGCTAACTAATTAAATAAATTAAAAAATAACATTAATAATTAATGACTAATAATTTATTTTAATTTTACAATAAATAAATTTCTATCAAAAATATTCAAACAAAATTTTAAATTAGTTTTTAAATCTATAAATTTGAAAGAATGTAGCTTGTTATGTAATATAGAAATTTGAAGACTTAAGTAATGCTTGCATTGAATGTATGAATAAATTAATTTCAAATATTTCGATGAATTTTAGCGAAAAGTCGAACCCATTTCCTAAATAGAGTTTCGAATCGGCGGTTAGGCGTAAGTGAATACTAAATACGTAATTATTATTTTCTGATTAAACTAATTAATCATATTTTACTTTAAATTTATATTTGTTGAGAAACTATTTAAGAAAATTCTTTAAAATAAAATACATATTGTTGCGAAAAATACATTTTAAAATTGCCATTATAAATCTTAAAAATAACATGCATAATTAAAACATTAAAAAATATTTCTAAAATTAAATTTTAATATTTAAATATCTCTCTAAAAAGTTAAATTTGTTTTAAAAAATATTGACTTGGCAAAATAATGTCATACAAATTTCTAACCAGCTTGTTACAATAATTATTTTTACTTTAATTTTAAACATTATAAAATTTGAAAACAAATTTTGCTAAATTAAAACTCAATTACAAAAACACAAAATTACAAAATTTAGAGCAATTACACCTAAAGTTATATAGAGATTAAATTTAAAACAAAAATATTTAGACGACTGTTTGGGTGGCCATTAGTTTTGGTTAATATTTGTGTAGAATTTGGTACTAAAAGAAAAATTACATAATTATTGCAACTAATAGAAAGTTTGAAATTTTTGAAAAAGTAATTTAGTTTTTTTTAACTCAACGAAAATATATAGTTATTTTGAAAGCAATCAAATTTTGAACTATCAAAAGCATTAATAATTTATTGCCTAATAGTCAGTAAAATTGCTTCTAATAGACTATAATTTAGTTTCGATTCCAAACATTTCAATAAATATTACTTTTTTTTGGCGAAATTTTTTGTATAAAAACTATTTAAATATAACAAGATTTATCAACACTTAAACGACATCTATATATGTATCATTATATAATATTTTGAACAAATTTAATGTTTAAATGCATTTAAACAATGTATTTGTATAATAAAAATAAATTAAATTAAAAACTGCATGTTTGAAATTTTTATCTAAATTTTCTCTTGTAATATTTAACAACATTAAACTGGCTATTTAACAAAATATATGCAAATTAAAAAAAAACAATGTATATTTGTAATTTAAATAAATTTATCATTATTTAAAAATTTTCTGTTATAAAATTTTAAATGTTTATTTGCAGTTAATTAATCTTATTATAATTTGTGACTAAAGTTTTTATTGCTAAGGCATTGTGAAGAAGGGGATTAGTCAATAACAACTCTTAATTTTAAAAATTGGGATATAACCCCTTAGCAGTTGGTCCGTGAAAAGGTACACCTCAACTTATTGCAGACCGTCAAAGGCGGTGGGCAAATTTTATGTGTTTTTGACCAAAATTATCAAATTTTTTCTAAATTGGTGCTAAATCCGGATTAAATGCAGTTAAATTAAATAAAATTTTATCTGGAGGAGGGTTTGGCCAATTCAGACAATTTCGAGAAGTTTAAGCGCAAACTGCAATAAGAGGTCGAAGACTTGAATATCGAAATCGAAAGCCAGAGATCAAAAGTGTCTGAACTCGAGATAAAGCAAAAAAGTTTCGACACTATGTTAGCCGAAGAGAAAGCTCTCTCCAAACGGATTGTCGCCGAACGGAACAACACCGAGAGGGAGGTCAGAGAGAAGGAAACCAGATTATTGTCTTTAACTCGAGCTCTCGACCAATGGGAGGAACAGTAGGGAGAAATGAAGAGAACCAGATGTCAATTGCAGACAGAACTGGACGTGTTGTTCAACAATCAAGACTCGGCGCACAAGAACTTCCATGACCTGGAAAAATCGAAACAAAATGTCAAGAATTGGGTCGACGAACAAAACGCACAAATTGAGGAACTGGAGGACGAATTGGAGTTGAGTGAAGCCGCGAAACTGCGGCTCGAAGTAAATATAGAGGCGCTTATGTCGCAATTCGATCGGCAAACCGCAACAATCGGGGCCCGTAAGGAGCACCAGAGCAAATACCACAACTGACAACAGCTGATCAAAATGGGGAACAAACTAATGGAAGAAGCGATCCGGCACTACAAACCACATTAGGTCCAGATAAAGCACTACACGAAAAGCCATGAAAAACGCACTGATAGCCCAGGCCAAGATGCCAAAAACCAGCCAAATCATTAGAGACCGAAGTAGCGTACCTTCAAAAAGAGCTGACCAGCAGTGAGATAGCCAGACGTACCGCTAATAACGAACGAGAAGAGCTTTACAAAGTGAACAACTGTTTGGGACCTCTTAGGGCTTCAGTTTAATTAAATATAACTATATTTTACAAGGATTTATCAACAACAACAAAATTTTTTTAATTGAATATATACTCAGTAATCGTTTTAATAATTATTATTTTTGGTTTTTAATTTTTAGGCTAAATTAAAAATTTTTAAATGCAAAATGTTCAAATCAAAAATATTTAAAAACGTGTATTTTTATTTTTTTTAAATTTTATCAGATCAATTTTGACCAATAATACAAATTTAAAAATATCATATTTGTTACTACTGTAATACCCCACATACAGCGGCATGCCGGTATAAGCGAGGAAAAAATATGGGTTTTAACAAATGACTTTAACTTGAATTTTAAAATTATTTTACAATTAAAATGCATTATTATATCTTAAAATTAAAATATAATGTTGTGCAAAGTTTAAAATAAACTTAATTAAATAAAAAATAAAATATTTTATATTAAAAGTATTAAAAACAATTAATAAATTAAATAAAAATAAGAAAATTTACAAGAAAATGTTTAATTTGTTAAATTTTATTTTAAAATTAAATAAAAACAAATGGCTATTTAAATAAAAATTAACCAGGCTATTAATTTTGCATCTAATTATTGCAATTAATTAAAAATATTAATTAAATGAAATTTTTATATTAAAAATTTTCCTCGCTTTATACCGGCATGCCTGTAAGGACATTAAAGCCTTTTTAGCAAAAATGGTCATCCTCGCTTATACCGGCATGCCGCTATATGTGGGGTATTACGGTAATACAAGTTGAAAATGTTATTATTCAAAAATTATTTGCCGTAAAATCAAATTTTTTATTGTAAATACTTAACCCAAATGTACATTGAATATGTATTGTGATTAGACAACAGTAATAAAAATAATAATTTTTTTTATTTAAACATTTTGTATTATTCAATTTTTTAAGTTAGTTTGTATATTTTGCTCTGTAGTTTTTATCATGTTAAAAAATAGTTTTTAAAATTACTAACAAGGGTTGTTTTCGTATTGTCACACTAGAATATTCTTAAAGTTATTTTCAAACTAAAGTACACTATATATGAAGTAAAAAAATAAATATTTTTTGCTGAATTTAACTCTGTCTACAATTTAAACTAGATTAATTAATAGTTTTATATGCTTTCTGTATATGTTTCTTCTTTATGCATGTATGCGAGTATGTGTTTCATAGTTCCTAATGTACGCCTTGTGTGCAGCATTAAAACAATACAGCAAATGTCGGCTTTACTGTCACACGCCTTGAACAAAGATCTCGCATTGATTGCGTGTGACAGTAAAGCCGACATTTGTTGTATTTATAATTAAATTTTATTTATTATGAATTTTATGAATTGACCGTTTGGATACGTGTAAATATTCATCCAACTAATACATTAATTAATAATAAAAACGGGAAATAAAAGTCTATATTTATGCAGCTCCGCTCTAGGTTTTTGCCCAGAATTTTGGACAAATTTTCTCGATCCCTGATTAAAAATTATAGTTTTATCAAGAAATAAATGTGAAAACAAAAAATACTGTAATAGAAAAATTAAAAATTTTAACTATTTTTTTATTTAAAAAAGTATCTATAAACAAATTAATAAATAACTTATCAAAAGTGCTTTAGAAAACATCTAATATAATATTTTTAATCTAATTCAATCAAGTTGTTGCAATTAAAGAAGTTAAACTAGATAAATTTAGCAAAAATATTAAAATATCTTCTTAGATTCTAGGGTAAAATTTTAAAAAATTCTCAAAATTTATTTTAAGATTTAGCTAAATTAACTAAATTTAATTTAAATCCGGTGTATACCCATTTATTTTAGATAAAATTTTATCATAAATATGTGGTTTTTGAGCGTTTAAAAAATCCATCTTTGATCCCTCTCTCCTAATTCAGTCAATATTATATATTTCTGATAATTTCTTAGTTATTTTTATTGGTTAACTTAAATAAAATATTATATAAACTAATATTTAATGACAAATAATAAGAATAATTTATTTTATTTATTTCTAATTTTATTTATTTATTGTTATTATTATTATTATTATTATTACTTTTAATTATAAAAATAAAAATAAATAAGTATTGCGGAAATACAAACTGATTTTGAGTCTAGAAACCGCTTTCAATACAAATGATTTACTATATATAATCAATATAAATTTATACACAAGTTTGTTTTTTAACCAAATGTCTGATTATAGTCTAGTATTTCAAAACTTGGACTAAAGAAAGAGATAAAAAAATACTAACAATACTCTCGAGACTTGTTTTGAAATATTTGAAAAAAGTTGCGGAAGAATAAGGACTAAACATAAAAAATTTATCTTAACTGCAGCTTAAAGCAACTCTCAAATCGATTGGTTATTATCAGAACCGAATGCATCTCATAGTTCAAGAAAGTTAATTAACACTTTATACCATTTAATAAGCATACAAAAACAGTATATCTGCAGTGGCCCCTAGATATTCCAGGGGCCACTGCAGATATACTGTTTTTGTATGCATAGCAAATGGTATAAAGTGTCAATTAACTTTTTTAAACTATGAGATGCATTCGGCTCTGGTTATTATACATATTCGACAAGATTTGTTCAAATGTTTGTTTCTATTAATATATCTACTCTAGAACAATTGTTAAAAGCTATTTATAATTTAAATCATTTTCTTAAATTTTAATTACGAATTAAAATAAAATAAACAAAAATTTTTAATTATTATTTATAAATTAAATTAGTAATTGAAAAGAGATCCACAAAAAATACCCAATAAAATTTTTACCAGAGATCGAAAAGGTCGGCCGATCTAGGGGGGATCAGGGTGGGGATTTTTCTTAAAATTTTAACCAAAAACCTAGGAGGGAAATTAGGGAGGGGGTTTTTTCAAAAACGCTCAAAAAACCTATATATTTATGACAAAATTTTGCCTAATTTAACTGGATTTAAACCGGATTTAGCACCAATTTAGGGGAAATTTCGCAATTTTGGACAAAAAATTTAAAAAATTGCCGGCCGCCTTTGGCGGTCAGCAAAATCTCGAGGGGGGTATTTTTCCTTAGACCAAATGTTAGGGGAAAATAAATCCAAATTTTCAAAACCAGGGAAAATTTTTGCCTAATCCCCCCTTCTTGATCCCTGCTTTTTACCAAGGTATTTTTAACATACTTATTTATCAATAAGCTTGTAACATTATAAAATACAGATTTTTGCAAGTACAGTATTTAGATAAGACAGTAAATATAGAAATAATAAACAAAAGATAAATTGTTGTATTGTTTGTTACGTTATGTTGTACCTTTATTTGTATTATTAACATAGTGACTGATCAACAATTGAACTGAATTACAAAATCCAAGTTTATTGCACTTATCCCTAAATTAATTAAAAATTTGTTGAAAACACAATAACAAAAAAATTAAATTAAGTAAATTTAAAATAAATTTAAATATTTAAAAACAGATTTTGTCTAATATTTTTGATAAAATTAATTTTTTAATAATTATATAATGCATTGCAGAAAATATTTGCTATTTTAGAAATATTTTGTGTAAACTTAACTAGTAAATATGCCGACTAAATAGAATTACAATTTGTAAAATTAGGCAATTAAATTGAACAGTGATGTAAACTCCCTACATCAACAACATAAAAGATGAATTGTCGAGCATTTTCAACAATGCATTCACATAGAAGTTAATGAAATTAATATTAATAAACAGCTATTGAAATGCGTCTAATAGACATTGGCTTAAGAATTAATGAATGTTTTGAAAATATGGCACAATTTCCTAAATATTAAATAGTATTTTATTCTTTCACTTTAATTTGATGTACTTTATAGATAAATATTTGAAATAATAAAGATTTTAGCTTGTTGCATTAAACATTAAAGTGAGTGAAGCCTTCGTTAATTTTTGTATATCAGTCTGTTATCCAAATTCTCGAGAGACCTAATAAAAGAAATATATATATACAGTATATATATATCTCTTAAAATATAAGACAAAATTGTTTTAAAGTGCATTCAATTAAACTGAGAATTGAAGTAAAAACAAAATAATAAATAATCTCTACTTATAGACCAATCCATCTGCAGTAGAGTTTGACAAAAAGAATAATTCTTTGATAATTAAGTATTAAAAGATTTTAAGACAAATATCAAATATAGTTTAGAAAAAATATTTTTAAGTTATTATATTTTTATAAAACTACGCTTGTTAGTTTTATTTGACATAGATATCATATTAAATAAAAGTATTATTTTTTTAAGTATAAAAGTCTTGTCATTGATTGAAGCATCAAAATACCAATACTGTAGTATATATTGATTTTATATTTATGTCCAATTTGTGTTTATCTGTGTAATAGTTTGATGTTTAAAAACAGACCTAGATGATATCAATCAATTTATAAAAGCTTATTAATATAAATATAAATTTTAAATTAAATAGCATTTTTATTGGCAATTATTATTTTTAATATTAATAATAATATTATATATTATTCTTACTTTTCATAAAATAAAGCAAAATATCAAGTTAATTAATTTATCAAGTCAAAGTAAATTATTAAGTAGATTTAAAATTAATATTAAATAAAATATATTTTTCATTTATAATTAAGATATAATTAAAAATATTTATTTATTTTAATATTTTTAAAATAAAATAATCAAAAATTTGAAAAAACAAAAGTTTAATAAAAAAAAAGTAAAAGTTAGAGAAAATTGATATAAAAACAGAGTTATTCTGTGCGGAAGAATGACATGAATGGCATTCACAACACAGTATTTGATCCAGGCTAGAGTCAAACAATTGTTCGGTCAATTTATTTGATTATGTTTTCTCGAACTGCACTCAACTCACATCTAAGCAAGCAAGCACATTGTACATCGCACATCGCCCTGGGCAATTGCACTTGTGTTAGATCACATTGAATTGAGCTCAACGAACAGTATTCGAGTATTGGCACAAACTTTTAGTCACATAATGTTTGAGCTTTGGAACAAAAAAGTATAAATAAATTGTATAGAAAAATAATGCGCGCAAAAAACGAGAAAGCTGAATTTACACAATATATTCTTTCTAACTCTAATGAACTCAGAGACTCCCAGAGTTAAACAGAGAGATCGAGTCAAACGAAAAGAATAATATTTACAATCTTTAGTATTCAAAAGAATATAACTCATATAACACGTACTATAAAGCTATGCATTTGTTCGACAATAGGCTATACATTTATTTGAGTTAATCCAATGCTTTTTGGAAAAAATACTCAATTAATCACTTATTTTGGTATTGATTAATACTGTATATATTGATATTGATTAATACTGTATATATTGATATAATATATAAATATTTAAATCAAAACATGTAAATTTCCTAAATATTTATATAGTATGATCACAGCATTTATATCAAAACTACCATATTAAAACAATTTACACATTTATTTTTATTATCTATAGAAATTTAGAATCTGTATTTTATTTTTAAATTAAAAAAATAAAATTTTAATGTTAAATATTAATTTTTAAAAATAACTTGTACAATCTCAAAATATAAAAATAATTACAAATATTACATTGCAAAATAAGCAAAAACGTTAAAGCGCAATTTCAACGCAAAACGAAAAAGTAATCTGAGTGTTTTTGTTTCTATCTCTGTCTTTTTCTTAGTCTCTATCTTCGTTTCTCCCGTTTCCTATTATATCAAAACTGATTGAAACGAATATTTACTCTCAAGTCTCGTCCGCACTTAATCCACTTCGACTCCTCTCCCACTCTTCCCCCTCTCCATCCTCTCTCTATGTCTACTTTGGTCTTTGAAACGTAAAAATTGTATGCATTGTATGCCTAATATATTAGTAATTACGGAAACAAAGCCACAGAAAAAGTAATCTCTCTTTCACACACACACATGCTGCAAAATATCAAGTTAAAATTTCTAAAATTTATTAACCTAATTTGTTCTTACCAAAATTTAGTTTCTGTAAAAATATTATTACTTTAATATTGTCAAACATTTTTAAGCAATGTTAATTTATGTAAAAAAGTTGATTTTGCAGCTTGATGTTTTATTATTTAAATAATTTGAACAGTGGTGTATATATCGTTTAATACATTGTTTCGTAAAACAAAGTTACAGTTTTAGAAACAAAGCCCGCATTCGGTAATTGTTCGGTTCATTAGTTTAATTTGTCGATTCACTAAATACCGACTCTCTCTCCCCTCCCTCCCAACTCTCTCTCTCTCTCACCCCCCCCCCCCCACTCTCACTCTCTCTCTCTCTCACTCCCTCTCTCTCTCTCTCTCTCTCTCTCTCTCTCCATATTATGGTTGATCACAATCTCATTGTTTTGTGAAACGACTGTTTGTTCTAATGGAAAGACAAATAAACTGTATTACAGACAAAACATAACAGTTATACAGTATATCGAGCTATGATTCTGAACTCAAAATGTTACATTGTGTTTTGTAAATTTTATTATACAATATATATTATAACATATTTTATTATACATACTTAATCTTACACATTAAACTGGTCATTTTGTTAACCTTAATAATTTAACATTTTGCAAAAATATTATTATTACAAATGTTTTAAAAATAGTTTAAACTTAAATAATAGTATAAAATGTGAAAAAATTGCTTATTTTATAAATATTTTAAATATTAGTTATTATTAGAAGTAATCAGTGATTAATTTAAAACATATTTTAAGAAATAGTGTTTTACATAATTAGGTTTTATGAGAATTTAGCTTCAAATCCATTATATAAAATAAATTATTTCACATATATATTAGAAATTTCACTCAAATCAATATCATTTTAATTTGAAATAATCGATTAAATGCTATTTCCAAGCATTTTAGAAAAGATTAGTTAAAATAACGATCAAATGCTTATATGTATCGCATATATTCACAATCTATTTGCAAGTTACCCAAACATTTGATAACATATCGGCTTTCGCGATACTATCTATACATTTGATTAATTGATTGCTTCTATTTTTAGACTACTTTTCTCACAATTTCTTATTTTCAAAACTTTTATATTAATTATTTTTTTTGGGAAAAGCAGCAAATTACATTTATTTGTACTCTTCCCACACTAACTTATTGACGATAAGTCAATAGTTAATCCGATGTAAATTTATTTGGCGTATAATTTTCTATTTAATCGATTTGGCATTTAATTTCTAATTTATTAATCAATTATTATTTGTCATATAAATCAAATAAATCAAAACATTTAAAATTATTAAATTACTAATTGTGTAAATAAAATTAGAAACAGACAAATATTCTTATACTGTACATACAAACGAGTAGGTTGGTTTTAAAAATATTTGCTTTTTATAACCAGAAAATAACTTTGGTTTTGCCCCAAAATAACCCTATCCTCCCAATTGAACCCCCGGCACAATCTTAACTTAAATCAAATCAGAGTTTTAAAACTTTCACTTGATAATTATATGCTTAATCTAGCAATCTTTAAACATAGAACAAGCATAAATTTTATTTGTTGCTTTTAAATTACAAATATTGTCATTTATTTTATGATTTGTAATATCAATATATAATTTGTAAATAAAGTTTTTATTGATTTTAGATAAAATATTTAGTTTTTATAAAGTAAATAAATTTTCAAAAATATATATTTTTAGAAATTACTTCATGTTAAAAAATAAAATATGAATTAAATTGAGTTAAAATATTTTTAAAAATTTTATTTTTTACTTTGGGGCAAAGACCAGGATAAAATAATTTTGTTTTTATAAGTTTTGTTCTTATGATAAAATTTTAATTTTAATATTTTATACAAATAATTATTAGATCTATATTAATGTTCAAGCTTTTCACTATTTTTAAAAATGTAGAAATTTAATAATTTAAATTTTTTAAAACCACATTTATATAACAATTTAACAGCTAGGTAAGTCATAAATAAATTATATATTTGATTGAATATTCTAAAAAATATTTGAAACAAAATTAAAATTAAACATGTAATTTGGAATAAACTTTTGGTTTTTGTTAACATTTATTTGACTCTAATTTTTATGCATAGATTGTCGGCAATGATTGATAGGGAAAACATTTGAGAAGCAAAAGCTGTAAAAAATCTATCAAATCTGTTCAGAGCAGTCATGCATTTCCAGACTCTACATACCAGTGCTTCTCTGCTTCACTCAATTGCTATAATAATCTGACATTTTCTGATTGAACAGCACCTGAATCTGAATTTGAATCTGAATCTGGGGAACGACCGTCTCTTTTGCCAATCACTTCAGACTTCTCAGACGTTATGAATAAATGTATTGAAACTCAATATATAAATACTTTAGATATATATTCCATTCAGTATTAGCTCAACATTAAGAAATAAAATATTCTTATATAAATAATAATAATCTAACCTAATAGATTTACTTGCAATATCCATGCTAATTAAAAAATTATTAATTATTAAAAATTAAATATTTTATTATAAAATTATTTATTTTACAAATTTAACAATAAATTTACTTATTAAACTATAAATATATTAATTTTAATAATTTACTAAAATATTATTATAATTTAAATTAAGAATTTAGCATAATAAAATTTATTTAATATAGTCCAAAAATAAAGAATAATTGACAATTAAACAGCAATTGATGAGTAAAAGAGTAGAATTAAAAAATAAAATTTAAGTTTAGTTGAAATGAATATTCTATACAAAGTATATAATATGACATTAGAGTTCGTGTGTGTATAGAATTAGCAATAAATCTTATTCCGTCGCCGTATGCCTGCCCGTGCTCTATGTGCTCTATGCCTATGTGTGTCTATGTCTGTGCCTGTGCCGTAAGTGTGCACCGGAACGATTGACTGAGCACTGGTATTGTGGATAGTTTTGGGTACACCTAATACGACACACATTTATCATTGAACGCATCGAAGCCTCACATCAGTCGCCGTAAAACTCAAATTATTATTCCGGGCATTGCATAGCCATTAGGGCCAGAAGTGCACAGCTATACAGCACTTCCATTATGACTGATATGAGAATACAATTTTATTTGATAACATTGCATACTGATTAGAATTAATAATAATAGTAATAATAGTCTTAATAATCGGTTAGAGGTTAGAGACAGTGAGTAGTGAGCAGTGAGTAGTGACTGAATTTTGAAACACTGAACAGACGACAGTTATACTGTATATACTCTACTCTCAAACAATCTCACAATTTTACAAATTGTCCAGTTTAGTTTATTGTAGAATTGTTTAGAAAATTGAGAAAGGCAAAAGAGTGAAGAGGTTAAAGACGAAGCAGGAATTAATGCAGCAAACCAACAGTTTTTAATTTAAGCAAAAAAGAATTTTGCAGGTTTGAATATTATTTTACAATTATGTCAAATTAGTTGCTATTATGTTATATTAAAAATTAAATAGATGCATTATGTAATTTTTTTTGAATTAATTTTATTTTAACAAGATTTTAACTTGGGCAACGAGTAAAGTTTCAAAAAAATAATTTCAACATAGATATATTTTTTAACATTTCTTACTGCACACATTGACTGTATTTTTAAAATCAAATATTTATTTGTATAATAATTTAAAAGTTTATATTTTAAACTTTAATTTAAATTAAAAATTACACAAACAACTTTTATCATATATAAAAAAGCAATTTAAACTTAAAACAAAATAACTAAAAAATAAATCCAGATAGTTTATCTTTATCGTATTGTCGGGATGCATCTATACTCTAACAACAAAAATATTCAGAACAAATATATCATAAATTTATCATTTTATTTAACTATTTATAACAATTTAATATATTTTTAGAACAATATAAATAAAGTAAATTTTCTTTTTTATAAACCTGTACGTTTGAGATAATTTATACGATTTATATTCAATACAAGAAAGTTGCATTTAACTATTTTTTAAAATCTACGATAAGCACAACAAATGATAAAAATAAGTTATTTA
Source organism: Belba bartosi (assembly GCA_034693685.1). NCBI lineage: Eukaryota > Metazoa > Arthropoda > Arachnida > Sarcoptiformes > Damaeidae > Belba > Belba bartosi. The sequence goes on from JAQFXP010001170.1 coordinate 12,868, forward strand.
TTGTTCGATAATAAAAAAATTAATTAAATAAATAAATAATAATATGATAAAATAAAAAATATAAAAAAATATCCGGTACAACAATTATGAAAATCTAGAACTAATAAAATTAATCGTTGTACTTTTGATACTTGAAATAATTGATAAACCTAAAAAACCAAAACAAAATTAATAAAAAGTCTTTTAAACATATTCGATAATATATCACTAAATATGCAGAAAGAATAAGCAAAAAAAATTCTATATTCAAACCATTGAAAAATAGTCAGTCTATACACGAATACTCGAGAGAATATTCTCTACTATTATTCCACACACGAGTGCTATAGCATTATAATATATGAATTATTGGCCTCCTATGGGATAATACACTCAAAAAGGATTTTTCATCGCTTTCTACAGAACAGCGAAAAATATGTTGCGTTTATGTCTACTATTACTGAATATATATTATTATACGATATTCTAATAGCTATAGTACTCCCGGTTCTATACTCCCTAATAGCCCCTACAGTCCCTGGAACAACCAAGTTGCACTATCAACAAAAACTAATACATATTAAGTTTGCAAGGTTGCAAAATTTATTTATTACTATTATATAATTTATTAATGTTGTTAATTTTTACTCAATAAGTTTGTAAATTTGTCAAATTTTTATTAGTAAGTTTTAGCTTGTTCAGAATAAATTTTTTACAAAGTTTAATACAAAATATATTTTTATTAAACAATCAATTTGATTACTCTTGTTTATTATTAAAATAATAATATTTTATATAAATAATTAAATTTTAATATAAAAATAGCTTAAAAATACAGAAATAAAAGCTTGACAACCCTGATGCTCCCATTTCGGTGGGCACAGGAATCCATATATCGTTTGGCAAAGCCCTGATAGCAGTGTTGGAGCACTCGATGTGATATAAATATTAAAAGTCAAAGGCGTTCCTCAACACTAATATTTTCGAGAAAATGATAGTTTAATGCCAACCGAAAGCACAATATGTTGTACCAAACAAATCAATATTTTATGAGCTTTTGTCGCATATTATTAATGCTATTAATACTATTAATACGATTACTATTTATTTAATAGTCTTTTATTTTGACGAATTTTTATCAGAAATAAGTTATAAGTTATAACATAACATTTTATTATTGTTTTACTATTGTTTTATTAATTTTTGTAATTTTTTTATATATTTAGCACAATATCTTACATGTTTTTAAACATGTTAATTATATTACAGTTAAACCCGCTTAACGGCAACTAGTTGGTGCAGTAAAAACTAATTGCCCTTATCCGGGATTGCCCTTAACCGGAATTTGTCTTCTTTCGCATTTGCATTTTATCTATATTGTTTTAATAAAATTGCTACTAAAAAGATGCATATTAAGTGTTAAAATGGCAGTAAAATAAAGTTATTGTTTAAAATCAATTTACAGATTAATTTATACAAGTTTTAATTCTTATTTATTAATAAAAATTAATAATTGTAAAAGTTCAATATTTTTTGTTACTATTAGTTTAAATTGTTTAATTTAATTTAATTAGTTTAATTGGAAAAAATATATTTATAAAATTAAAAATAACTTATTAATAAGTTACTATTATTAAAGTTTAAAAATCAATTATTTTTTAAACTTAATCTGTAAATTTATTTATATCTTACTATATTATTTAAAATTGAATCACTATGTAACTGTTTAAGAAATTAATCTATGAATTAATTTAAGTTAACATTTGCTCAATTTTTGCTCAATCTAAGTTATTTTTGCTTATAAATTAAGGATATATTTGATTTTATTCAATATTTTGCTTTAAATTATAAATAATTTAATATTTTGTTTTTGATATTTGTTTATTAAAAACATTAATTTACAGCTTATTGCCGCTAAACGAGTGCTATTATATTGTATTTGCAATGAAAAGTTGTTGCCGTTAACCGGGTATTGCTGCTAAGCGGGTTGCCTTTATCCGGGTACTTTAACATTATATACTCATAAAACTTGCCGGTGCTGACATAATTTGTTGCCGTTAACAGGGATTGCCTTATCCTTGTTGCCCATAAGCGGGTTTAACTGTAATAATTTTTAAATAACTTTAGATAACATTATTACATTAGACACATTAAAACAAGGTTATAGGTAAGAAAAATTAACATATTTATATTTAAATTTTTTGACAGCATATAGAAAAGAGTAAAATTAGAAAATATTTTAACAATAACCGCAATTTTTTCAATTTAAATTAATTTAACTAAACTTAGGCTAAACATAAAAAGTGAGAGGTATATGCAGTAGGAATATTAACAGATGTTACTTGCCAAATTTTAAAATTGAGTTAGTGTAATTTAACTATTGCCACCTTATTTTAACTATGCTTTAAGTGCTGTACATCCAGTACTTGTTGGAAAAATTGCGTAAATAAAGCAGTTTTAGAGGTAACCACAAAACTAAAGTTTATTTTTATTAATATTTTATAAAGATTTTAGTTGAACTCAATTTGCAATAATATGTTGTTTGTAATGAACTTTTCTTAAACTCGCTTATTTTACGCAAATTGCAGTCAAATAATAAAATTGTTTATTAAAACAATTTAATTTTATAAAAATATTATATGAATATAATGAAAAATTAAATGCAACTAAATTTTGTTTAGAAATAAAAACTCAAAACACAATCAAAAGCTATTTTTGTAAAACTATTTTAGAAATAACTGCAATTGTGATTAAATTTAGATTAAATTTAAAAGTTTTCATTGACATTAGAAGCCAGACTAACTATTGAATGACTTTTGATTTTTTTCTATTAATTTTTTTCCTAAACTACAAAATGTGTAAAATTACAATAATTTAAATATAAATACAATTTAAGGCAATTATTGACAATCATAACTAGAAATAAGATTAATAAGCAATTGATTCCAATTTTCTTATACAAAACCAAAATTATTTAACTATTTATTTTATTTACTGTTTTATGTGAGTTATGTGAGTTATGACTATTTTATTATTCAGTCATTAATTTTATTGCAGAAACAGACAAATAATCGCTTTTAGATTATTTCACTTTTTATTAATGAAATATTAATACGAATACAAAAACTTAACGACATTTACAATACTTTTATATTAACTGATTTAATACAAGTATTTATTGTTATATAAGTAAAGTATAATTACCAGAAAAAACTTATTAATAAAGTAATTTATTTGATCTAGTTAAGATCTACTACGATAAAATATTTGAAAGATTTTAAGAAATTAGAAAATATTTTATTATTATATTAAACATAAAATTTGATTTTAAAAACAAACATTTAAATTTAAAATTTTGAGTAAATAAATCATGTTAAAATCTAAAGTTATATTTGCATAAAAATCAAAACTTAGCTAAATTCAAAGAAAAAACATCAAATAATAAAAGTAGTCTTGCTAATATTGGTGCTGCAGTTGTCAAACGAAAAATCTATGTTTCGAAAGCAAAAACTTTTGGAATAAAAACAAATATTTACACAAAAAGTTGCGCAGAAATAGAGAACTGAATGACTGAATGTGTGTTTGAAGTAATCAAATTCTGATTTTTCTATTCCTTATTCTTCTTATGCTAACACTCTTACGAAGAATGTGAACGAAACAAGTATTTGATTATTCAGTAAAAGAAAATTTTATCACTAAATCAAACTGATATTTGAGTAATACAGTAAAACTAAGTTTGATTAATTCAATTGTTTAAAAAATTATTTTACAGTTTTATATTAAACAAATTGTTTACTTATTTTGATTATTAAAAACAAAACATTTTAATATAACTAAAAAAGTGAATAAAATTAATAAATAGTTAATTGTTTCAAAGAGTTAGGGAGAGGTACGGGTAGGTATAAAATAAGTAGGATGCTTATTTTTATTGTACTCAAAACTTGTATTTATCAAATTTTTAAAGACAATAAAAGTTTATTTATGGATATACTCTCTTGGTTAACCCTAAACAATAGATGCAAGTAAATATAAATCATAAATTAAAATTATTGTTTTTATTTTTAAAACATTTAAAAGCATATAATTAAATAAAAATTGCAAGTAGCATTGTTGTAATCAATAAAAATATATTATTATTTAAAAAAAATAATAATTAATTATAAATATGTTATGTAATAAATTTTGATAAAATTTTATACAATACAAACTCACTTTTAATTCGAGATTAGTCAAAAAAAATTATTTTTGATAATCAGCATTTATCCTTTAATGTTTACATGACAACTTGGCAATTTTTTAATCTGTAAATTAAAAGTAAATAATTTTTAATATTATAGTTATATTTTATATATCTATTTAAAAAATTTAATCTTTTAATCAAATTAATTTTTAAATTTTCTTGGCGTTCTTTACCTTTATATCGCAAGACCATCTTAATCTTGCTAAATTAGTTTATTATAATTAAAATTTGTAACTATACTACTACTATTCATAGGCCAAATACTATAGATAGAACTATACTATAGAAACTTGCACCAAAGAAAAGTTCATAAAAAATTATGTAAAATTGATTTTACATTGTTTCATTTAAATGAACGAAATATGTTTAGATTTTTGTAAAAATAAAAAATACTAATCTATAGTTCTTATATTTTTAAAAATTCCCACTTTAATACAGATTTTATAAAATTTGCAAAATAAGTTAAGAAATTAGATGTAAATGAGACACAAATTTATTAGTTTTCTCACTTTTCAAACTTTTTCATTACTTTTAAGCAATTTCTGATTTTTTAAAAGTAATATTTAATCTTTTAAAAAATATATACATGTCTTGGTGTTGGATCAGTTGGATTAAAAATATTTGAAGATAAATAGCATAATATTTGTGCAATATACTATAAACAATTTGTAAATAACTATAAACTGCATTTTTATTTTTGATTCAAAGCTCTTGTTTGTTATACTGTAATTGGAATCGGTTGTATTTATTTATAAAATTTTTCATACGTTTGGTTTCAGGGATTGTGAAGGGAGGGGGATCAGCCAAAAATCCCCCCCTGATTTTGAAAATTGGCATTTACCCCCCCCTAGCATTTGGTCCGAGAAAAGGTACCCCCCTCGAGGTTTTGGTGGCCGCCGAAGGCGGCCGGCAGATTTTTTGGGTTGTTTGCCCAAAATTAGGAAATTTTCCCTAAATTGGTGCTAAATCCGGTTTAAATCCAGTTAATTTAGCTAAATTTAGTTTAAATCCAGTTTAAATCCAGTTAAATTAGGCAAAATTTTATCATAAATATATAGGTTTTTTGAGCGTTTTTGAAAAAATCCCTCCCCTGATCCCCCCCTAGGTTTTTGGCCAAAATTTTGGAAAAAATCCCCACCCTGATCCCCCCCTGGATCGGCCGACCTTCTCAATCCCTGGCATTAATATACAGTAGCTATGAATTAAAAATAAATTAAAATAAACTAAAAAACTATTTTAAATAAATTTACAGGAATGCTTTAAAAAGGGGGAAAATGTCTTGATAATTTACCACAAAATGCAACTATTCTTTTTTATACACAACGCTTAATTTTTTTTATTTTAAGCTTAGTTATTTAATCGGATAAGAATTTAAAAAACAAAAAAATTTAAAAGATTTATTGCATAATATAATTCTAAACTTTTAACACAAATTTTTTCATTAACTTAATGTTCATGAAATCTTAGACTTAAGCTTTACGTTCAATCCGTCTCTTGTTTACAATCCTAAGAATTAGAGCATATTTTTAGCCAAAAAATATGATTAAATGATTCACTAAAAAGATATTAAAATTCAAATTAATTGAATGTCTCCAATTATTTATTTGAAATTTTTAAAATATTATTTTTTAAAAATAATTATTTAAATTATAGAATTATTAAACAAAACATAGCATATCAAATAGCTAAATTATTAAATAACTACATTTTTAGTTATCTTAAAATCAAAGTCACATTTGACGTAAATGTGTTTTCACATATTTTTTGTTACAGTTTAATTTTTTTTAGTTGTAAAGCATCAGGTTAAAAAAACTTTAAATTGTACTAATATATAATATTTATGTGTTATACTAAACAAGTAATCAAAACATTATTATAAATTATAAATTAAAATATAAAATTTTATTAATTATAATAAATAATATAACATTAATAACATTATAATAATTAATATAAATAATATGTTTAAGCTAATTTTATATTTTTCATTAAATTTTAAACTAATTTAAATAACAGTATTAAATTAATAAAATTATTAATAGTTATCGTAATCAAAAATAACCTAAAAATAATATTTTATTAAATTAATTATTTGAAATTTTATTTATATTTTTGTTTGATTAAACAATTTTAAATACCGTATTAGATACTATTTGCTAAAGATATTTGTGTCAATTTTTTTATGTACTTGTTCTTTTTATTTATAACTAAAAACACATAAATATACATATCGTATATTAAAAGAATTTATCTCTTTTTTTTATTTAATTCGTAACACATTTAATGTTTAAAAAAAATAATAATGATTAATTAATTTAGTAATGAGCAGTTAATTAATTAAATTTTTTACAATTAAAAACTTGTTTTTATACAAATCATTTTAAAATTTTTTATCTTAAGTTTCACCTAGCCAAATTATCGCATTAACCGTAATAACTTATTATATTTTACTTAAAGTTTACATGCTAAATTTATTGCTATAAATACAGATTTTTTATCAAATAATTAATTTTTTTTATCAAATAGAGATTTTATTCATAACATTATGAGTTATCATAATGTTTGCCAAAACAGAAATTAAAATTCTCCTTGTTTAAAACTTATAACAAAGAGTCCAAAATAATACAAAAAAGAAAATCCATTTATAATAAGAAGCAATTTGTGTTAATTAAAGCTAAAGATAATAAATGAGATTTATAGCTGTCATTTAGAGAGAGCTTTGTTTAAAATACTTATTTGGAAATGAAATGGGATTCAAATGACAAGAATGAGAAGGAATCCAAGAATTGTCTCCATTTCTAAATTTGATATTTAGTTCTTTCGCTTAACAATAATTATAAATTTAACAAAACATATAATTGAAGTAAACTCTCCATTATTTTTGAGGTTTTGCTTAAGTTTTTGAGAGAAAAGT